>OX401415.1:10043549-10223549 GCA_947846245.1 Cerastoderma edule
TGTCGGCGCTTCCCAGAGAGTTCTCTCCCTTGAAATCAATCCATTGATTAACTATATACCAAACGCCAACTTTTCGACCGTCTAAAAGTTGAAAGAATGTGCAGACGACATTTCAAAAGATGATGAAATTGAATAATAAATTAATGTTCTGTACAGGACAGACAGGACAGTGTGGGAAGATAGCAATTTCACGAGCAATTACCCGTTTCCACAATGTTGTCCAGAGTCGTCTGCAGCAAACAGGTCAAATGTCGTTATTGTTTGGTTATGGGTAAAGATGCTGAGGGAAAGAGACCGATTAATTAATCACCAAGCGTAAGTCAGCGGACAGCCCTCACTCCTCCTCACCCCCTCTCCTAAACCTTTTCCAGTCGGTAATTGTCGTGAGAATGCTGAGGAGAAAAAACGTGCGGGCCCATCTAACACCGATAAATCTACTGCGCGAATCTACAATTATAGACAGTTCTGCCAAGATGTTGTTTGCTCAATCGAAGCCATGGAAATTTAGCGAAAAACAGAAATACTTCAAATGAACCGCATTCTGATTATCATTCTTTCTTTTAAATCTTATTTGAGTTTTACATCGCGTCAACAGTATGTGTTATATGTGACAATATCCGACTTATAATGATGAAGAAGGATTCCAAACTTGACTGTCTGTAAGGTTTGATCAAGTCGAGAAGGTCTATTATATAGTAGAACAGGCAATTCCTCTTTCCTGACAAGGAGTTCAACACACCTCTGTACCGATCTGGGACAACACTTAATGGTAAACGTAACGGTAACACAATAGATCGTCAATTTGACGGAGACAATTCTCTGGGCTGATATAGGGAAATAGCCATGTAATGTTTCCGCTTGATTTTGGACGTGCGATCGCTTACCAAGTATCGAGAGATTTAAGAATGACTTTTGGACAGGCACGACCGATCTGGTTCAATTCTCACTGCATAAGATGTTGTGCTGTGTATTAAAGGTATCGTACAACATCAATACAATAGCTGTTTATACACACACATTAACTGGTAAGCTTACAATCTCATGACCCCCAGTTACTTGTATAGTCATAAAGGGAGATAAACAATTGAAATAAAATCAATGAAGTTGGTTTGTGAGAGTTATTTCCCCTGTATATACTTCTTTTCCTTTTCTCCCCTCCTTCATTTTATATCGACTAGAATAGGTGAAATATTTGTAAAGATTAGGGAAAAGTTGAGCTTATAATTGTTTAATCGGTCATAGGAAACCACTATCGTTAAGCATTGAATTTTTTCTTGTCATGTTTAAACTTATTTATTTTACATCGATTGTGACGGAAGCTTGAATCTGATCTAATTCACTCTCGACGACTACTTCCTGGATACTACATCAGTACTCGCGCCGATTTGTAGGATAGCCCCGGCAGTTTTCACCTCGCCTGACAAGGATTCGAAACAGGGACCCTCTTGACTTACGAAATGCCCATGGTCCGACACCGATGCTTTAGCGAACCTGGTTATGTCAGACAGTCATCGCAGCATAATTGATAACAGTTGACTCGATGTACAGTGGAGCCTCGTTAATCCGGACCCCGATTATCCGGATGTCTCGCAATCCGAACAAAATGGTAAGGGAACGTAATGATTTGACCAGTTTGTTGCAGACGACTTTTGAAAACATTGTGGGTAAAGGAGAAATTGCTCGTGACGAGCAATTTCTCCTTTTCCCACAATGATTTCTGCCATATCAGAAGATTATTTTTGAATTTCATCACGTTTTGGAATGCGTCTGCAAACTCGTTCAATTTGGGACGGTCGACAATTTGGTGTGTGCTAAAGGGTTATATGTTTACACGTGCTTACAGACTGTTTATGTCGTAATGTGTATAAGAACATGGTCTGCTTCATTAGTGCGGATAATTCGGTCATCCGGAAATTTTGTTGGAAACGGACATGTTCGGATTAACGATGCATCACTGTATAACCCTACGACAATAACTTACTTGTATTACAAAACATTCTCGATTTTACGAACCCAAGAATCGGTAAATATTGACGAAACCAGAGTAATTAGTTCCTTCCCCCCAATTTGTAAAACAATCATTCATTACTCCTCTGAAATACCTTCCAGTATGGAATCTGAGAATCGCATTACTTGCAATAATCTCACATACACTGATATTGTGTTATCATCTTTAAATGCACGACTAATTAAAAGTAACGAATTTCCGTATCGTTTCGCATACGCCCTATTTGAGGGGACATTGAAACATTGGTCAAAATAATGATAGTAATGATAATGTACCTTCCAGTACTAATTACAATTTACTAATCACCGTATCGATTTGCATACGGCTTATTTTCGGGGACAAGGGAACATTTCGCAAAAAAAGAAAGAAAAAAATCATGACAATGTACTCTTCAGTACTTTTAAAATCATCTGTATCGTTTCGCGTTCGTCCTATTTAAGAGGACATGGAAACATTTCGCAAAAAATAATAATGTACTCTTGAGAATTTCATTTTTCACTTGCGCACCGCCCTCATCTATTTGTTTGACAAACCTTGTCCATGAGTCGTGCCTGCCCCAGACCCATGCATCATTTCGCGCCAATATCCATTAGAACAGGAATTCGTTTATTAATCTCGAAGCAGGCTCACGTCCACCTTGGACAACAGATGGGATAAGTTCACTTGTTCTTTCAAACCAAGGCCTCCTCTTTTAACAAATTACGAAACAATACGACATTTAACCATTTTGTTGCAGATGACTCTGGAAACATTGTGTTAAAAGGAGAAATAATTCGTAACGTTTATTAATCTCCAAGCGGCGCATCCCCCACCTTGGACGACAGCCGGAGTAGCTTCACTTGTTCTTTCAAACCATAGCCTCCTCTTTTAACCCGTCACCAAAAAGTAAATACATTGAATCACTTTGTTGAAGACGACTCTAGAAAACATAGTGGGAAAAGGAGAAATTACTCGTAACGTTTATTAATCTCCGAGCGGTCCCCCCCCCCCCACACACACACTTTGGACAGCAGCCGGTGTAGCTTCACTTGTTCTTCCAAACAAAGGCCTCCTCTTTTAACCCATTACCAAAAAATAACGACATTTAACCACTGTGTTACAGACGACTCTGGACAACATTGTAAAAAAATGTCCCCACAATGTTTCCTGCCCCTTTAGAGGATTATTTTCCAACTTCATTACCTTTTGAAATTTCGTCTGCAAGCTCTTTCAATTTGGGACAGTCTGAAAATTGGCGTTTGGTAAAGGGTTAACGTGGAACTGTATTTTCCATTCGAGATATTATTTTCAAAATATCGTCTTTAATACACGAAGGCTACTGTTATTACTGTTTGATCTTTCGTGTGGCAATGGTCAAGAATCAAACATGGAACCTAAAGCACTTTTTGGCCAGTATGCATCTTCACAACCGGGATGGCACCGTTTCATGATGATTCAATAAGGATAAAAATCAGTCTACCTAATTGGCGAGGGTGGGTAGTTATTGCAAATGGTTTGACAATTATATTGAGGATGCCCTACCCAATATCTTGTCTTTGGGATAACACAATCGTTATTCTGCCATTGGAATGACGCAATCGTTTTTCAGCGTTTGGAATGACACAGTTCTTAATTTCTGCCTTTGGAATGACAAAATTGCACACAAACTGGTAATTATATGCTAAAAAAAGGCCTCTCTGCAAATAATAGACATTTTCAGAACTTGTCCGAATCGGCCTTCAATGTTCGCACACCCCTGTACAACTAGATTAACGAGAGTTCCGTTATTTAATGTCCCTTCGTCTGCAATCCGACATATAAAATGACTTTAGTCAGAAATACTGTCTGGTAAGGCCTTCTTACACCATTAACCCTTATAGTGCTAGAACCGACTTCATGCTTATGCAAGCAGGTTAGACCAAGGCCAGCCGCCAAGTAAATTGGCTACTGGCCTGTGATCTAACCTGTTTGCTAGTCTGAGTACATTTTCTCCTCAAAATTAGGCGGATAATTAAGGTTTTGGAAAACGGACGATATAAAAATCTATTTTCAGAAAATTACCCAGCATTCTAAGGGTTAATACAAAGACATATGTTTCGGAGTGGCGAGCATTAGTTAAATATCCCGAGAGATACATTTGTCAAGGAAAATGTTTTACATGGATGTTTTTAGGACTCATCTTAACGCCCGATAATCTACTCGGATAAAAAGGAGATATTTCTCGTCACGAACAATTTCTTCTTTTTAAAATAGCATTGCTGTTTTCTACACAGCGTAACAATAGAAATAACAATTATACAATTGACGACTGATGTGACTCTCGATTGTCTAGTTGTAACATGAATTAAGTAGAGGGATCATGAAGGTGTAAGGTATGAATCACTTGCTGTCCGTGTGTCTGTTTTATTCGAGTGTAATATTAATGGATTTATTCACAGTCTTATAACATCTAATTGAAGGTATGTCGTGGCCCAGTGGCCAGGGCTGTGCTCTTGGAACTTAGGGTTGCGCATTCGTGTCCCCAGTGCCTCTGATTTCATGGGAGTGTCCTTCGGCAAGACACTTTAAAAACACAGCCTAGAAGGGTGCTGGTGATTCCCAAGTAAGCCAGAACATTATTAAAAAGACATTGACATATCGTTGACATGATTTAAGGAATAAGCAAAAATGCATCTCCTTGATAGCATTTCTGTCATTTTATTATTCTATGATTTCCTTTTCAAATGATTCTCCATATCACAAATGAACCCAACTTAAAACTGTTTTACAGTTCGACCATGCCCGTCCATAAGTCTTCCAGGACAGTTTATAATAAATGTAGTTCAAATCCGCCATACGTTAGACCCGGACCATGGTAAAGTGTCTGGTTATTCTGAGCCATTTCCCAATTTCCTTGGTCAACCTTTGGTTAATGCAGTGTCAACAATTTTCTAGTTTACCCACAGTGACGATTCATTTATAAACACGTTATGCGTAATATCGGAGTTTGAGAATTTATACGACTTTTCAGTAATCATGTACTAGTTATAATATTCACGAAGCAGAGCTGTTTTCTTAAAGTTGCAATAACTTGCGTATCTAAACATAGAAACAACTTTCCCCCAAACCCTTTGCGTTCCGAGCGCTAGTTATTTATCCAAAAAGCTTAACCACGGCTACTTTCTATAAATTGCAATAACTTGTGTATCTAAACATAGATACGACTTTTCCACAACCCCTTTGCATTACATGTACTATTTATGTATCCAAAAAGAGGAACCACTGCGTCTTTGTTTATGTTGTAATAACTTGCTTTGTAATTGATGTAGATGAGTTTACGTTGTACACAAAATATCGTGAAACATAACCACGTTTCACACAATTGGTGTAAAGTAGGAAGTAGTACGTTACGGTACAAGGGTAACTGTAGGGAGTTTATTTTCAAACCCTAACATGTACGGCGTACAAAACACAACTCCATATTCGAGCACACTCGTTTAATAAATATAGCGCTCAATAGATGTCTATTGTCTGGAAATCAAAGGATTTTGTTTGAAAGGAGGAGATCTCAAATTCAAATTCACGAATACGTCGAGACACCCCAAAACCTTCCGCTATTGAAGTATTTATCTTCGCCGTGAAGTCCAAACGTTTCGTATTTTTTGTATGGTGTTTAACACCGCATCAACAATTTCTCAGTTATGTACTAGTAATGGCTTTCCTGGAGCCACCAGTTCTATGCTAGGGTTCTAAAGTAACCTGCCAAAAGCCACTTCCACGAAACCAGAGGTTTTGGTGGGGCTCGAACCCGGGCTTTAAGTCCGCCACCTCAACCACTGAGCCACGCATGACCCTCCAAACGTTTCTATGTCTAACATTCAAGTGAAGAAGGAAGATCGTTTTGTTGTCATTCCATTGGTATGTTCCCAAACTCAACAATAACTGTGTTGCTTTCTTTTTTTCCTCAAATCCTATCTACTGTTCTATACACTTTGATTGAAAAGCATGCATAATGTCTGCATTGATTTTATAATGAATACGATGTGATTCACAATGGAAGAATAAATTATGATTTTCTGGTATTATAACTTTGACTTACACCACATGAAATCTGAGGTATCAGTTGACAATTATCCTAAAGTGATCATTATGCCTTAATTTGGCGACCAGTTTCGAATAGAAATTTTGATGAATTGTATCTCGTTTTACTTATGTTACTATTGTTGTTGGTCACCTGAATTATTTCTTTTGATAAGAGTTCCTTCATTTGGTGAGCGTTTACCCTGCTTAACCCTTACAATGCTGGGAAATTTTCTTAAAATAGATTTTCGTGTCTTCTGCTTTCCAAAACCTTGAATATATGCTTAAATTTGATGAGGAAAGATACTCAGAGTACCAAACAGGTTAGATGACAGGCCAGTCGCCAACTTACTTTGCGGCTGGCCTGGTTCTAACCTGTTGGCATAAGCATGTGATCTAGCCTTTTTGCTGCTCTGGGTATATTTCCTCTACAAATTTAAGCAGAAATTAAAGTCTTTGGAAAGCCGACGGCAAAAAAATACCCAGCATTCTAAGGGTAAATGGTGTACAACACAATTACCTTTAGATTCTCATGATATGTTATTTCCCTGCACTTCTATTTCCGTAGAAAACCGGCGATTTTACCATTTCTGTTTCAGCACGAATTTGTGTTATGATCTTATACCATTACATATGCTGAATGGCGGGTAATATACATAAAATACTGTTTACAAAATTTGAAACGTTTTAACATCCTGTTAATTGAATTTACATCGATTCAACACTATTTCATTTGCATAATGAAGCCCAAACAACAAAACTGATAAAACACAAGGATGACGATAGTTATGTTCTAAACCAACTCATTTTTACACCCCATTTTACCTACACCGTCCCCTACTCGAATTCACCAATCGCATTGGACAATTAACACTTTTTTTCATTTTGTAGATAATGGCGAGCTGACAAAAGTGAATATTTTATCGCTAAACGAAAAATAGATTTTTATGCGTTTCCCATTCATCAATCGGGATGACATGAATTAACTAGGGTGTAGAATCGCTGTGTAAGATAACACTCCCGATTGAAGTATAGCACGAAATCAGCAATCATTAGAAAATTACCCAGCATTATAAGGTATAAGGAAATACGTTTATCTTGCAATGGTATTCTTAGCAATATTGTCGTTTCATACATGTATTATATCACACTATAATTTCGACGGAACACATGTAATGGAACCATACAACGATCATTCAAAAATATAAATGGGCAAGACTCTCTTAAAGCTGCCGGAAGAAATAAAAGAATTCCCACTGCAACACTCACATATCCTTATTGCTTCTTTGTTAAACGCCATTAAACGAAAAAAATCGTATGGAAAAAACTGTCCGTTTTTGTATGACTGTACCGTGCCAGTCTTCTTATTGCGTCTTACTTTTACATATCAATTACGAAGTTTTTGAGGATAAATACGATTCTCGTCTCATCGTCAATGTAAACAGATGCCTTATTAAATTGCAATTAACCCTTAGAATGCTGGATATCTTTCTTAAAACAGATGTATATGTCGTCTGCTTTCCAAAACCATAAATATCTACTTAATCTTTATGAGGAACAAACTCAGAGAAGCAAACAGGTTAGATCACAGGCTAGTCGCCAATTTACTTGGCAGTTGGCTGGATCTAACCTGATTGCATAAGCATTAAGTCCGTTCCAGCATCATAGAGGTTAAGGGTGGCCCAAGACGACAGAACCTTCGACATCCTATAAATCTTGAGACTGCCTCTCATAAAAGAGTAATGCGAATGAGATGGAAGGCATGTGTTACTATAAATGGACATCTTAATCGAAAACCCAGCGACATGTCTTATAACTATCACCAGATCGTTATACACAATCGGAACTACTCGGGTATTATCGTGAGCTGTGAAATACACCTCGGATATAAGTGTAGGGTTACAACTTTTCGGGTGAAACGGCATCCGGCAATTAACACATTTTCTAAGCGTGCACGTTAAGTAGTTCAATGTGTATGGAAGTATTGGACATCCTTTTAAATCATTTTTTATCAGTTACTCATACCAAATGGAGAAATTGTTGTTGTGACATGTATAGTTGTTTTCTCAATCAAATTTAACGACTTTTTAGGTTTCACATTTAAGATCTATTTCTAAAAACGAAAGTAAAGTGACGGCATTCTCGCGGGAAACAATATGGCGTCATCCCTATTATTTCAGAGGTGTTTTCATTGGATAAACCCGATGTGTTCAGATTGCGTTATACAGTGATGTCTCGTTAATCCGAAAACGTCCGTTCCGAACAAAATGTCCGGATATCCGAATCATCCGGACTAATGAAGCAGATCATGTTCTTATACACATTAAGACATACACGGTCTGTATGCACGTGTATACTTATAACCCTTTAGCAAAAGCCAAATTGTCAACCGTCCCAAATTGAAAGAGTTTGCAGACGACATTTCAAAACGTGATGAAGTTCAAAAATAATCTTCTAATATGGCAGAAAACATTGTGGGAAAAAGAGAAATTGCTCGTCACGAGAAATTTCTCCTTTACCCACAATGTTTCAAAGGTCGTCTGCAACAAACTGGTCAAATAATTCCGTTCCCTTACAATTTCGTTCGGATTGCGAGACATCCGGATAATCGGGGTCCGGATAAACGAGGCTCCACTGTCCACGACTATCACCTCGTAAGTGTTTTTTTTCATCATGGTCCAATAACGATATCAATAAAAGTTGTAACTAATTAATTTTGCATCGATTGTGACAAAAGCTTGAAACTTTTTGAATTCACTTTAGATTACTTCTTGTTGGATACCAATCCAGTACTTTCGCCAATTTGTGGATTATTCTCGGCATTCTCATCTCGTCGCTAACGGTGATCGAACCTGGGTCCCTCGGTACCAAAGGTCGACGCTCTACCGATGCATCACCAATTTTGGTACTCTTACAGCTTCTGTATTCTAAATCCTTCTTGCCTCCTTTCTGCCTCCTTTCTACCTCCTTCTCGCCTCCTTCCTGCCTACTTCTTGGCTCCTTCTTTCCTCCATATTGCCTCCTTCCTGCCTCCTTCTTGCCTCCTTCCTGCCTCTTTCTTTTCTTATTCTTGCCTCTTACCTGCCTTCTTCCTGCCTCCTTCATGCCTCCTTTACGCCTCCTTTTCGCCTCTTTCTCGCCTACTTCTTGGCTACTTCTTTCCTCCTTCCTGCCTCCTTCTTTCCTCCTTCCTGCCTCCTTCCTGCCTCCTTCCTGCCTCCTTCCTGCCTCCTTCCTGCCTCCTTCCTGCCTCTTCCTGCCTCCTTCCTGCCTCCTTCCTGCCTCCTTCCTGCCTCCTTCCTGCCTCCTTCCTGCCTCCTTCCTGCCCCCTTCTCGCCTCCTTTTCGCCTCCTTCTCGCCTCCTTCTTGGCTCCTTCTTTCCTCCTTCCTGCCTCCTTCTTTCCTCATTCTTGCCTCCTTCCTGACTCCTTCTCCACTCCTTCTCGCCTCCTCCTTGCCTCCTTCCTGCCTCCTTTCGCCTCCTTCTCGCCTCCTCCTTGCCTACTTCCTGCCTCCTTCTCGCCTCCTTCTTGCCTCCTTCTTGCTTCCTTCCTGACTCCTTCTTGCCTCCTTCTTCACTCCTTCTTACCTCCTTCTTTTCCCCTTCTTGCCTCCTTCGTACCCTATTAGATATAAGCTTATAAATAATGCACTTTATGATATACCGCCAACTGCAATTAGACACCAAATACTCAGTCTTGAATTAGTGACGGAAACCACCCAACCACCGTATATCCTTCAACTTGCATGAACCACGCACATGTTCTCTATTCATCAGTCTATCTTTACCTGATAACATATCATTAGTTTTAATTTTTTGAATTACTTCCCATAGTTCCTTTGGCAACATCGAACATCTATCTTGGTTTTTACTGTACCATACTGATATTTGGTATAACAATGGCGAACATCCTTGACAAAGGCATAATATGATAAAACATGACAATTCACCCCTGAAAAGGAATAATAATAAGAAAGATAGAGCAAATCTATCAAGTGACAAACGTGACATGAATAATTGATTTAAATCTATTGAATGTGCACGCATGGCATTTTCAGGGTGCGTTTTGTTCCGAAAGTATTTTGCATAATCATCTTGCAAACATCTATCTATCATGCAAGTGGTCGTTAGCTTCTGAATAACGATTGAACCGCTCTTAATTACAACGGATCCACTCTTTCGCACCGATACTAAGGCTGACAGGCTTGGTTAGCGTTATTCATTCTAACAGTAACGTATAGAGGCGTCACATCCACATAGGTTTGATCCCCACTTGAATTGTTGCAAGTGGACATATCCTTGCTCATGAAATATGCTCATCAGTATAGGTCCAATTGGAACAATGTTCGTAACAAGGATCAATTGGTCATGAAGAACGGATAAGTAATGACGTGATTTCAGAAACCCTTAGAATGCTGGGTAATTTTCTAAAAGTATATTTCTGTGTCGTCTGCTTTCCAAAACCTTAAATACCTGCTTAATTGCGATGAAGAAAGATACTCAGAGTAGCAAAAGGTTTGATCACAGGCCGGCCGCCAATTTATTTGGCGACTGGCCTGGATCCAACCTGTTTGCATAAGCATGAAGTCGGTTCCAGTATTGTATCAACATAGGTTCAACTCAGTGATATATCAAAAGATTAAGTAAGTTCGTTGAAACATTTTTTCGATCGGGATTAGATCTTGCGGTAAGGTAAGCCCGATCTTCGTCACTTCTGCAAACCAATTAATGATTTTCAAAACCATATTAATTTGTCGCCAGTTTAAATGGGTCAATTGGATTCCATTCAGACCGTCTTTCGCGTGATAGTTTGTTCAAACAAAATATTATTTTAAAGGATCGATAGCGGTGATTGTGTATCGATCTATGATGAATTAAGGTGACAGCCATGCCCGGCTAGGGTGACGCGTTTGTATGGTTTCTATGTTTATACGTGTAATTCTAGCATTGTCAAACAAACCACCGGACTCTTCGTTGTGGTCTGAATGATTCCCTGATTTAATGATTACATAGACGAACTTTTCTTCAAGGCAATAGGCCTAATGGGCTAACCTTTAGAATGCTGGATAATTTTCTAAAATTATACTTTTTTGTGTCGTCTACTTTCCAAAAGCTTTAATATCTGCTTCATTCTAATGAAGAATGATACTCGAAGTAGCAAACAGGTTAGATAGTTACTTGACGGCTGGCCTGAAATAACCTGTTTGCATTAGCATGAAGCAGGTTCCAGCACTAAAAGGTTTCACCGTTTATTTTGTCATTGCGGCAATAGTGCCTCTATAGTCTATTACGTCTAGAGTCTTTTTCATGGCAACATTTCAGCCGTGGCTCTATCCTTATAGTGCTGGAACCGACTTCAATCTTATGCAAACATGTTATGTCCAGACCAGCTGCCAATTTACACGTACACGTACACTAGATTGCCGTAGCCAGGAGGAAATATGTTCAATATATGCTTACGTTAAAAAACAAAACAAATAAAAGATCGCTGCATTTTCTGCTTTAATTTATTTCAATATAAAACATCAATAAATAATATCATTATGTATAGAATGCATACGTATATACAACAGTGAGAACATAAATTCTATCATAGAAACTAAATGAAACTAATCGATTCATTTTTGAACGTCTGCATTTAACATTGCTTTGTCATGATTCAGACCTTATGAACAGTTATAGCTTTTGAATAAGGTATAAGAATCCTTTCATGTGCCCATATTTCGTCTCGAATTAGCTTACTAAATAAACAAATGCTAATATGGGACGACATATTTCCCCTTCATAGGTTGCGTTTTCAACATCTACATGTTTATTTATAGGTGTTTATTGATCAGTTATATACTGGAAGAGTATATATATATACCACTCATTTTTTTCCATCTTAAACTAAGATGGAATTCAGTCTTCGATGTTATGGTGAACGTAATCCGAAGCTCTCTCCTATTTTCAATTTTATTCAGCCCTCCTATACCATTTGGAACACCCCAGCCATTTCTTGAAATAACCTCGGAGGTAATGGGGAGCCATTTGGAAAGTAGTCCGGCAATATGGCGGCGACGAACTGCATGTCCATTTGCAATCGTGTCTACTCAGCAATCCCTGGCACAAGCCGGGGAATGCTGAGTAGATACAATTGAAAAATATGAAACACAGATGTGTTTATGTGATGATCATTATTGAAATTAGTAACGTAACAACATTCAATTATGATATTTAAACAATTTGTGTGTATTTAGTCCTTAGGTGTAAAGTTGTAATCAAATCCGTTATCCGGCGGAAAGCAGACGAACCTACCAATGATTTCTGTTGTATTCATGAACTATCTACGAGGTAAATTTACAGGCTTGTGCCGAGGATTGCCAAGTAGATACATAATTTGACAAGTTTTGTCGGAGGCGACTCTAGAAAACATTCTGGAAAAGGAGAAATTGCTCTTAATCAACAATTTCGCCTCTTCCGACAATTTTCTCTGCCCAGATCAGAAAATTATTTTTCAATCTCAGCACTTTTTGAAATGACGTCTGCTAATTCTTTCAATTTGGGACAGTCAAAGATTTAAGGTTTGGTAAAGCGTTAAGAGTACTGCAGGGGACCAGACAATGATGCAAGTTTCATGAATTTCGGTCTATCATTTAAAAGCGTCGGTTGTAAAGAAAATACAAATCCCAAAATTAAAGGTCAATAACACGTTGGAGACTATTCTATATATCCGGTTGGGATAATTTAGTCTGAACATTTCTGATAACTTTAGTGGTAACTTTAACCCTTATAGTGCTGACACCAACGTGTAGCTAATGTAAATAGGTTATAATCAGGCCAGCCACCAAGTAAATTGGTTGCTGGCCTGTGATTTAACATGTTTGCTACTCTGGGTATCTTTCCTCAACAAAATGAAGCAGATGTTTAAGGTTTTGGAAATCAAACGACAAAAAAATCTATTTTTAGAAATATACCCAGCATTCGAAGGGTTAATAACTAAGTTAGATAACAAAGGGGAGTAGACATAAACGATTGGAAGCCGTTTCTTGTAACGCTTGAGACATTAAGTATATGGTTTTTCAAATTTAAGAACCTGGTTGTAAAGTCATAAATCACTCAATTGCCCGAGTCTACAAAAATATATTCGGGAAGCTTTCGATACGTCGAATTGATTGCTTGGATAGGCTGTTCACGCCGATCTCAGAGGTTTTATAGATGTTATACTGAAACAATCAATACAGTAATCCCTCTTCGTATTTCCAGAAGCTTCTGACTGCTTTCCCATAGTGTTAACTTATTCAGCGATGAGAATAAAATTGATCATGGCGTAGAAGTTAGTAAAATGTATTGACACCATGGAATCCAACCCAAGATTGCAGTGTTCAGAAAGATAAGCTTGTCAACAACCTATTTCACCATATTGGAACTTGAAACAAGTCCACATTAAAGGCAAAATCAAACAAAGGAAACAGAAAGAACAACATCTTCTTTTTGGTTTAGTGTGAATAATATTGCGAAATAGGATACATTGCTTTGTATGAGAAATATATCATTTTGTCGGACTTCTATAATCCTCTGCAGTAGATCCAACTACAATAACTATCATGGTGTGAACCTGACGGATAGACTTAGCTAACATGAATAGAAAATCTTAGCCCCAGTTTCAGAAATCCGTAGTAACAGGTGTAGAAAGTATGTCAAGTCTCCAACAGACTGAGTTGGCGTTCACGAGCATCCTATGAACAAACACTTACTCGAAACTAATCTAACGGCATACCTAATCCATTACCAAACAATAACGACATTTAATCAAATTGTTGCAGATGACTCTGAAAAACACTGTGGGAAAAGGAGAAATTGATCTTAACGAGCCATTTCTACTTTTCCCACAATGTTTTCCGCCCTATCAGAAGATTATTGTGCAATTTCATCACATTTTTATGTCGTCTGCAAACTCGTTCAATTTGAGACAGTCGAAAATCTGGCGTTTGGTAAAGGGTTAAGACCACGGGTTGGTGAATGCCGAAAAAGATATTCAAATTTTTCTCCAGAGTGATTAAATAATCATTAAAACATAGACCCAAATCCATTTTTATGCTACTTGATTATCTAAAGCTCATAAAAGATATTGACTCCGTTTAAACGGGGGAGAAACAAACAGGATCAGCATTTTTACTTAAACTTGATTCCTTTTCCGATTTTAAGATCTAACTTTGTTTTAGTCTTTTCAGGATAGATGTATCAAGGAATATTTCTTATTCTTCTTCCATTTCCTTCGTAAAAATACCTTCTTAACGTTACAAACTATTGAACAAAATGTTATTACAAAAGAACCTGTTAGTGTTTATTAGTGTTTAAGTGGTTTACTTCTGAAATTAATGATTATCGCCAGTATGGTACATAGACGATTATTGATAACATTATCGTTATACTCTGAAGATTGCGTATGCCATTTGAGCTTACCATATGGATAGAGCGTTCGTGGAATGGTATCGCAATTATTCCGGTTTTACTTCGACTAGCGAAGATTGTTATGACGTCCTATAATTGTTTTGATTCCAACGTAAATCTTCTGACCGATCATAGGGCCAGAATAATACTGAAAAACCTTTGGACATTTTCTACCTCATTAGGTCACAAGAATAGAGTCCATGGGTAAAGTGTGAAAACACTAAACTTAAAGTAGATAACAAAACATCCGCCTTAAAGTACATTTACCCCCAGTTCTTAAAGTTATGTAGCCATTCCCTTTCAACCCGTAATATGCTGGGTAATTATCTAAAAATGAATGTTTGTGTATTCTGCTTTCCCAAAAACTTAAACATCTGCTCAATTCTATTGAGGAATATTACTCAGATTAGCAAACAGGCAAACTTGGCGGCTGGCTTGGATCTAACCTGTTTGCATAAGGTTGAAGTCGGTTCCAGCGCCATAAGGTTTAACGGCAGTGTTTAGGAATCATGTGGGCACTGGTCCCGTCAAATGTTGGACTTTGGCGAAGTGAACAAGAATCTCTACCCTTTCAATGCAAGATTGATCTGAGTTATGTAAAACTTGAGTCGGTTTGAATGGAAGAGAATGGGAATTTTTCTTTGGGAATTAACAAACAAAACTTTGAGATGAAATAATTTGCTTTTCGTTAGGGAATAAGCAATTGAATTTTTACCCTTTCTTAAATATTCAAACGTGTCTATATACGTTTGTATGATGGTTTGTAAATGTATTCAATTGGAAAAAAATCATCCGAGATCGTAGGAGCAAATAGACAATAACATTGTTTATACATGTGTTTTCTGTACAAGTATATTTTGACAACATTGCAGTAGGTATATGTCACTAAATTGCATGCGTCTGAATCTTGAATGTAGCTTAATTGAAATGGATTATTACAGTAATTAGCTTACGCAAAGTACATGTTAATCTAATGTTCTCTCCAAAGGGGTGTTAAGTTAAACGGCGATTAAACGATTTCACTCTTTCGTAATTGGTAAACATTTTTATAACCAACTATTTACAAATCAGTGGTGCTTAACAGAAAAGGATAACGATTCAAATTTGACTGACTCTTTATATGTCTTTTGTTCAAGCCCGAACAGGGTAGCTGTAGTGTGCCTCGCCCAATAACGTTTTGTATGTCAGACACAACCGATGATTTCCTATTTCTAATAAAAGATTATTGCACCATACAATTCTGCTGTTTGATATATTTGGTTTGCTGGATTGGGGTTTTAGCCGCTTTAAACGATACACCGTCATATTGCGGTGGTCAGCCAACCTATCCATACACAGCGTGATAACTCATACGTACTGCACACGGTTCCATCAAGAATGGTGTCTGCAGTCGACAAAGATTTGAAATGTACATTGTATTTCTAATTCCAGGTGAAGCAATCGTATCACAAGACAGACATTGCTTGTTACAAGCAATCTTTTTCCAGGATTAGGTTTTGCATTCTGTGCTTAGGGGAATCTGACACTTTTCAACAGTTCTTTCGCTATATTGCGATTCCATGATCATAATGGATGAAGGAAGACACCATCTGTACAGACTTTGAGGGCCATTTATATTAGGTTAGTCGATTTGGAGACTTCGTATCATGGTAATACTTATCTTTCTCTCATAGAAGGAAAATTTGCCTTTTCACGTTTAGTCTTCTTATTGCTAAGTAACAGAGGCCCATAAAGATTATTTGAGGTTATCCACTGCTTACTTTTCAACAGAAAGCTACCTTCAAGAAAGGAAATATTACTGGTTATTTTGCTAAGACAACGACGGTGAATCTCAGTTGGGCTTATGTTTGACGTGTTATTACAGATTCATTGCACTGTATCGGTACGTTTTCGTATGTCAATTTGATGCAAGGTCCTCTCTATACACTCTCAAAAGTATGCACGAACCCGTTGAACCATCTCAAATATATTATCATTCGTACTGGATTGAGCTGCATACTGTCGTGTTTAGTGAAGCGATTGGTGCAGTGCTGTACCAGATGAAAGATGGAAAGAAATATGCTACTGCGTGTGTAAGGGTGTCTCTAAACAAATCAGAACAAACGTACACTGCCTGTAAATGTGTTCAACTATGGACCTATGTGCTTAAGTTCTAAAAGACGTATGCTATGTTTGACATGCATGTCGCAAAATGTATCAAGGTGACACGGGTGAAACAGATTCTACACAATAGTATAACTCCCGGATGTTTTGTTGTGACTTGTTCAGACTTAACTCGCCCATGATGAGCAAAATGTATTCAAAGTTATTGCTGGCACAACGGTGTATTTGGTCATCTGTATCGAGCAAAAAAGGCATTTAAAGCACATTACGTAAACCAATCAGCCTTAAAACAGTCAAGTCCAAAACATTATTACAAAAAGACAACATGTTTTGTGGGAGTTCCTACTTTTGCCATTGTTTTCACATCATAATTCGTGGATAAACGGACAAGTGTCTTGGATATACTCTTCTCGGGTCTTACATTTTAAGGATAGACCATATCACACATGTAACAACTTATTTACACTTGTAGATGAAAGAAACTATTCATCAAAATCGAGTTCTTGGCCTTAACTCGTAAAACCTGAAACCATTGAAACAAATAGAGACATTGCTCATGGTAAGAACATACGCCTAATTGTCACAATGCTTCCAAATGACAACCCGTTGAATGTTGTCTCAATTGGAAAAAGAATAAGAATTATTTGCGCAAACAGCAGCTTTCTACCCGAGCGAATTGCATGGCTAAGTTAGGCAGATATTTTATAAACATGTTTAACAAACATTCAAATTACATTTTCAGTTTTAATTTGTTCAATATATAGATGAATAAATACATCGATCAATCATTGAATTGACCAATTAGTCAATCAATCATTTTGTCGATAAATCAACAATGTTGAAACCAATACAATAACGTGCTAGTTAACAATGTGTAAGCAAAATAACTTCACTCGACCTGCGTCGAAGAATAAAATACATTTATCAAAACATCCCTTATAATCATTGTCTCTACGTTGTCTTGTCGGCTGAAATAAACTGTGAAGAATGGAGGAATTGCTCACACAAGCATTTTCTTCATTTCCCACAATATTTCTCATTCAAACAGTAGTAAAACACATTTTCATCTTAAGTACCGCTTGCAATGAGTAAACATCTCGTATTAAGATTGCACATGCTAGAAACTCTTATCGTTGACGTGTGCCTAATGGATTTCTATATCGCAAAAAAAAAATGCGTAGAAATACGATCACATACTTCCAACAAAGCGGACATTCGTTTCAAACGTCTTTTGGGATTCTGTCTTTATCAGTAGGGATGGATGGAATTGGGTGAGTTATCCAGCATTTTCTGGTATACAACCCGTGTTCAGATCGTCTGACGTCTTTCAAAAATGACCATTCCTGTAACTACTGTACATATGCCAAACCAATTTTGGATAGCACGCTCCAATGTATTGCAATTAATGACCGTTTTAACAAATGCCTCCTCTTCTCAAGGTATCACTTGATTAGAAATGCGCACGATATTTGTTCAAACGTTTAATCGTAGATGTGTTTGAAGACAATATAAAACCAACACACTTAACATGTAGTCACGCATTTTCTTTTCTAAGTAAATTCCTTCAATCCATTTTACCAAGCTGACTCGTTACCCAACCTGCTTTCCAGTTTTCCACATGCTCCTTACCCAAATTCGCTTTTCAACAATACACGTTTGCGAACCCGCGCCCATTTGACGGCGTTTCAATGTTTGTCTCGTCATAACGCGGTTATCTTCTCCTCCATCAGCGGATGTTTCTGGTCGTGAATCGACTTTGACCCGTTCTCCGTCCGCTTCATTAAATGAGTACTCGTGGTAGACGTTCCATTTTTTGACTTCTTTTTCGGACTTCGGTAAAAGTCGTTCCGGTGGTCATGCACACATGGACACGACTTCGGACAAAGAATCTTTTTAAAGGCGTTTCGAAACTCCGTATTGAAAATACTATAGATGATCGGATTCAAGCACGAATTGAAGTAGCCCAACCAAGTCAGGATCTTGAAGAGGATTGGTGGCGCGCACTTACAGAAAGCTTCTACGAGATTGAGAATAAAGAAGGGGAGCCAGCAGAGCAGGAAGGTTCCCATGATGATTCCAAGCGTCACAGCCGCTTTATGATCACTCAGCCCAGACGCATGTTTTGCCTGTGGCTCGGACAGATGGTTACGAACGAAGGTGCTTTTGATGCTCTTCACCTGCTCTCTGGCGTACATGTAGAGTTTGCAGTAGATCGCTAACATCACGATACAAGGGAAGTAAAAACTGATGGACGAGGAGACTACGGCGTAGGTGCCGCTGATTTCAAATATGCACAGTCCCGGTGGGACCACGTCATCGGCGGCCTGTCCTTTATGCCAACCAACGTGGATGGGTATAAACGAGAGTATTATGGAGATGATCCACACCAGTGCGATAGCGCACCCCACCTTTTTCGCGTTCATAAGCCTCGAATACTTCAAGGGGTCGCGGATATGTATATATCTATCTAGAGAAATCACGCACAGATTCAAAATGGACGCCGTCGAGCCCATGATGTCCGAGGCGATCCAAATGTTGCAGAACACCGGCCCGAACATCCACATGTTTGTGACGTCATTCACCGTGGCGAAGGGCATCACCACCACGGATATCCACAGGTCCGCAACCGCCAGTGATACTATAAATAGATTGTTCAGGCGCTTCAGCTTCCGGTCCGTGAATACCGCGATGCACACGAGCGTGTTGCCGGAAACGGCGAGGAATATCATTAAACTCAGAAGCGTTCCGATCACCACCTTCTTCGCGAGGCTTTCGTCCTCTCCCGTGACATCATTTCCAGGACTGGACGTATTGCTGGAGGAGTTGGTGGCGTCAAACGATGTCAGTGTCGTGGTCGGTGTGACGCCATGGGTGACGCCGGATCCGCCCATTATTGCTGATAGCGTGCTGACGGCGCTCGCACCGATCACAGTGTAATTAGTTAACATCGTACGGTTTATTGGTCAACTTTCTGGTGACAGAATAATTCCGATAAGTTCTAAATTGAGAACCATCTTAGTTTAATCGATTTATTTTCTTCAGGCATTATTCCGATTTTACTTGATCCTTTTCTGTTATTGTCACAGCTTATTGGGTAGATTTAAGAACAGTAACTCCGATATACACTCAAACCAATATATGTGGTTAGTTAATTAAACATACTTTCATTCGTATCGATTTTTAATAACAATATACTTGTTTACTCATATGACATATTTCTTGTTCTTGTATATTCTCAGTCTTTTCATTCATAAGATACCGCATGTAAGTTCATTGACAGTCTTATTTGTTGTATAATTCCGCGTCACATTGTGGGGGTCTCCTGTCATGTGATGCGAGTTGATTGATCAATTAATAATCGTCTTTTCTGAAACAATCAGCTG
This sequence comes from Cerastoderma edule, assembly GCA_947846245.1. Taxonomy (NCBI): domain Eukaryota; kingdom Metazoa; phylum Mollusca; class Bivalvia; order Cardiida; family Cardiidae; genus Cerastoderma; species Cerastoderma edule. The sequence goes on from OX401415.1 coordinate 10,063,516, forward strand.
TTACAGTATCAAATGATTGTATTGCACGTTAGAGTTACTTGTCATTGGGAATAGCTACCATGCGAAAATGCTTAAGATTACCTAACATTGCACACTTTTGGGACGGTGTTCGTGTTGTACTTTATCCGATGTAACTACTCGTTCAACTGTCCACCTCACTCGGGTATATGCACTAACTAGACATCCGTCGCGAGATCTTATTCTAACATATTTTCTACTCGGCCATTGCCGTCCGAAATAGGCCAAGTGCATTGTATGATGAAACTATTCCACGCCATGATCTAACTCATGTCTCTTATTCCATTCATTATCAATCGAAACTTTACAAACACGCACACTTCACCTTATATCAATTAATCCGCAAGTTGATCAAAACTGGCCCCATCCAATACACACGTTAATCGAGACTCAAAATAATATTCTATCCGTTGTTTAGAATCCAATCGATGAAGCTATGTAGTTCTTTTTATTTTCAAGTGTTTTTTGGTTTAAGAAAATCCAGTTAGTACAATTAATTCCTGTATCTATCCTCAGATCATTGGAAGACCTCTTCGATGTTCCACACCGATAAATATTGTTTGACACCTTTTACTCAGCTACTGTAGCCCTCTCCGATACCTTAAATAGAAAATTAGAATACAATAATTAACAATATTGACACATAATCCATCGATTGTCGGAGCTTTTTCCAATTAAAAACGAAGAAAGAAAGACAGAAAGAAAGTAAGTAAGAAAGAAAGAATGAATGAAAGAAAGAAAGAATGAAAGAAAGAAAAAAAGAAAAAAAGAAAGAAAAAAAACCGAAAGCGAGTATTTTAAGAGAAAAAAAGCATCAAGTGATCGGTATTTACACGATAACTACTGTAGATCTCAAATCTTTAAGTGCACTGATATACATATCCGTTAAATAAATCGACAGAGACTAAGATGTTTGAGGTCCTACCCTGACCCCCCTAGCGAAATACGACAGCGTACTGTTCCTCTCACACCAAACAAACTGATCTAGTGTCAACAAATATATGCGAATACAGATCGAAGAGAGTTTACTTATATATTCCTTTCATATTGAAGGACCGGGTAGATCTTTTCTCGATAACGCATAACATGGGCCACACCAGCGACAAATGTGTGCTTTATCGAACTTACGTCAAATCTTGGTGCTGGTCCGCCTGTGAGTTACTCTGGGTGAATGACAGTGGTCCAAGGGAAGAGAGTTTGGCTCGGGACAAAATGGTTTTTAGTTTGAACCCCGTGAGTAGCAGGACTAATTCTGCGACTTTACTTTTATTTGTAGGTTTTGACTTACGCAGAGTTGTTCAGTAAAGCGGTATCCTGATCATTTAAGTCTTGAATGAATCTTCATTACCAATGCTTTGATTTTTCGTTAGTTTTTTTATTATTGGGTGACGCCCTTTTAAACACACATTCGGTTAAATAATAGCAACAGTTCAACAATCTATGCTTCCTGAATCCAAATTGATTCTTCCCCTTTTTTATCCGGAAGTAAAGTTCTAGGATTTGCCACTCCTACAATGCAGATTGCAACGTAGAAATACAGTAATTATATAGCTTCAACATCAACAATTCTTTTCCAGCAAGTTCCTTTGCTTGTTTTTAAGTCGAAGGACTTTTTAATCATTTACATTGCGGCGATTTCTAGATTAAAACCACTACTGTCCTGTTTTTCTTATATTGGGTCTCGATTTTTCTTTTCAGTTTTATTGAGATTTCTGGCTCATCGTAGATAGAGATAGAAACCCTTGTCTAATCCATTACCAAACATTAACGATATTTGATCAGTTTATAGCGGACGACTTTGGAAAACATTGTCGGAAAAGGAGAAATTGCGCTTAGCGAGAAATTTCTCCTCTTCCCACATGTTTTTTGCTCTATCAGAAGATTATTTTTTCAATTTCATCGCAATTTGAAATGTCGTCTGCGAACTCTTTCGATTTTGGACAGCCGATACTTTAGCGTTTGGTATAGGGTTAAATGCTTCCATAAGTCAGCCATCAGTTAATATCTTATAGAAATGTATATCTTCCTACACCATAATATTGACATATTCGAGGAGAGGCTGTCAGATTTCAATTTCAGTGCTTTAACCGCCAAGCCACAGAGAGTGTTAGCCGAAACCATAGTTATGGTTATTCCTCAGGGATATGGAATCGTAAATTTGCAAACAAAGTCTATACAAAATGAACTTCGAAAATACAAAATTGCTTTCATAGCTTTGATCTCCGCGACTTTTCAACTATATTTCAAAGCACCGTCGTTTCTTTTGTTATTTGTAACGATCAAACTGAACTTTTTTTTACTACTGTATGAATACTCATCCAAACTAAAACTAACCCTGTATGTGCTGGAACCGACCTCATGATTATGCAAACATGTTGGATCAAGGCCAGCCGCAAAGTAAATCTGTTTGCTACTCTAAGTATCGTCCAAATCAAAATTAAACAGGTATTTAAGGTTTGGGAAAGCAGACAACACCAAAATCTGTTCTGAGAAAATTATCCAGCATCCTAAAGGTTAAAGGCAAAGTATGAAAAAACATGATTTATAGATCAGTAATTTGAAATGGTAGATAAAATACACAAATGAAATAATCATCCTTCTGGTGCACCGTTTTGTACAGCTGATCGCTTCTAAATCCCATTAACTGATGCTCAAATTGGCCGATGCAGTGCTAATGCTATTCATGCAATTCCAATACCCCAATTACACACAGTGCTGCAGAGGGACTCCCAATGATGATTTGAAACCACTTCATATCTACCTACGGATTAATAAATCGTGCGGATATCCTTCGTCAGCCCTTTTATTGCCGTGCGCGGTTTACTGTTTAAACATTATTTAATTTCGGAGAGGTCCGACTCCACCGATCGTGTCATCCAACTATCGAGGATCGTTAATAATGTCGGACGCTCCAGGAGAAAATGCGGGATTGATATCTTTGTGTAGGATATCGGACTTGTATTTGCCCATGCGTCTCGCAGAGACTGATTCCAGTCTGGTAGTCCTGGTCAAAAGTTGGACCTTCCGATGTTGGGGTCAAAGATATATGTTCACCATTAAAATGATCGCAGACGGCAAAGTGTGCTGCAATGTATGGTTTAGATTGTTGATGTTTCAAAACGTGCGCACATTGCAATTCTAATTGAAAACTAATTTTTGACTATTGAAATCTCGATCAACGCATTCATGTAAATATGTATCTTTCGATTTTGGGGTAAAATATATATGTTTACCCCTTAACCAAAGGCCAATTTTTCGACTGTCCCAAATTGAAAGAGTATGCAGACGACATCTCAAAAATGTAATGGATTTTGAAATTAATCTTCTTATAGGATAGAAAACCTTGTGGGAAAAGGAGAAATTGCTCGTTAAGAGCAATTTCTTCTTTTCCCACAATGATTTCCAGAATCATCTGCTACAAAGTGGTGAAATGTCATTATTGTTTAATAATGTGTTACAAATTGGATATATTCAAAGCGAATATTAAAGTCCCTCGAACAGATATGACATTTAGCTTCTTTTCTCAGAAATTGCCATTTTACGATTAGTTTGTTATTACCCAATACGTAAGATAATTGTTAGTTGTCTGTATTCTCGAATTAAGACATATTTTATAGAAAATATAAGCCTTTTGTAAGCCTTCAGATTTTGCCAGGGCCGATCCTGAACAAATAGAGAAATATCAAAACGCTATTAATTGAGAAATGAAGAAGATATGTCTTAAAAATGAAGAAGAAAAAATCCCCTCTATGCGGAGAACATCGTACCAGATTGACCCAGAAATCATGTTCTGACGGATCCATTACGGTTATTTGTAACATTACCCATACGGAAAAATAACATGAACACATATATTCCCTCTTTGACATTTGGTGGAATCCTTTCGACAAAGATGACGTATTTCTATTTTATATTTAGAGGTAAATGGTCCATTTGCAACATTGGTACCTAAAGACCTTAGATGCATTAACCTCTTACCAACCACTCCACATTACAAGAACACCGTCTTCTGGATCGACCCTTATGAACCTCTCGGCGTAAGACAAATCATCGTTTCATTTCGTTTATGGCTGGGATTGTATCATACTTCATCAGAGAAAGATGTGTCTACCAATTGCCTCCATATAACGTAATCTGTTTGTCTAAGTCAGCTTTGCATTCTTTAAAACTAATTGAAATGTTCTGCGGGGGTTCATAAAGGCGGACCTACTGCTAAGTCTAGCCTGGAACTGAAAGAACCAGTTGTAAAGCTTACCATCAATCCAAAATCGTAATTTTACTATGTATTGTTAAAGGACTTTGTTAATTGCTGATAGCCTTGTTTGTTTTTAAACCCCGTTAATGGCGTTAAAAACTTGATATCACTTCCTAAGCCCATCTGTAAATCGAAAAGTAGAGAAAATGTAATAGTGGAAAATCACTATAAAACCCCATTTCCTGGTTGCTGTTGCGTATTCAAGCTGTATATTAACCTTAAAGCGCTGGAACCAACCACATACTCTGTAAACAGGTAAGATCAAGGCCACGTAGATTGGCTGCTGGCCTTGTGATCTAACCTGTTTGCTACTCTGGGTATCTTTCACCACCAAAAGATAAGCACATATTTAAGGTTTTCGAAACGAGACGACACAAAGATCTATTCTTAGAAAATCACCAAGCATTTTTAGGTTTATAGAAAACTTAGGCGTTTAGTAAAACCTATTCACCCAATTTTTTACCCAATCGCTGTCGAATTCTTCTCACAATGACCTGCCAAAATGATTTGTTTAATGATTGAAGATCTCTCTGCCGGTTTTCGTTTTGTTCATTAAAACTCTTCGACAAATATTTGATATGAGGCACCTGAAAAGCCGGTGGTTCATAATTCAAATTGTGTCTACATTGATATCCAGCACACGAAACTGTTTTAGGTTGTAGTTTCATCCTGTCTTTAACAAAATATGAAGCAATACACCAATTCGTGTTCCTGGTTCCTCCACGGATATACTTTAAGTCATTCTTTCCAAGTCAATTACTGAACTTTATACATTGATTAACAAATGTCGGTAAGCTCATTAGGCGGTGAGTTCGCGAATGGACTTTCAGCATGGCGGAAGCATGTTTTCGTTAGACTGTCATCGTCTGTGCAATTGGTCAATCCTAAATTCCAGTGTCTTTATTGTGCAATCAAGACACGAAGTACAGCAGAAGTTCTTAAGCAAACTGCTGATTACTCTTGACCTATAAAATCATTTCACCACGCTGCCTTTTGGCTTCTGTATCGCACCGTCTCTTTTTACAGCGGATCGGTCGACTAACATAAGTAGATGCGGCTTTTCCGTTGAGAGTTTATGCAAATTGGCTCGCCGATCACAAATGTACATTTGTTTAGGTGTCAGATCAGCCCTTAACAGCAGCGATTCAAGCGCTCCGTAACAAATGGGAACGTATTGTGGGTCGTGATTCGGAGTACATATATCAAAGCCGATTTCATTCACAGAAGTCACGCATAGATTCGCCATTAAGGTTCCGTTTCACGGCTTTTATACGTGTTAATTGTCTATTAATCGAATTACGATATTTGTTAGACATTACCCCGTTTTCTCCCCATTTCTTTTCGATAAGCATATTGATTTTTAAAGATTTTCTGAATCGGGCCGTTTTACCCTTCTCAATACTGCATTATAATGTTTGTTATGAAAAGCCTCTGTATGCTTCTAAGTATATTTCAAAGTAAACGTGGTCAAGATAAAATAGTTATCGATTACCCACAAAAGCCTCACATACATATTTTGGATAATCATTGTCTGACAGAATGTTTTCAATTCGTACTCAAACCTATGAATAAAACAAAGGAATTATGATAACATCGACTGTATAGAAGGACTGAATGTCCGTCTAATGAAGGAGTTTAATGATAACATCGACTGTATAGAAGGACAGAATGTCCGTCTAATGAAGGAGTTTAATGATAACATCGACTGTATAGAAGGACAGAATGTCCGTCTATTGAAGGAGTTTAATGATAACATCGACTGTATAGAAGGACAGAATGTCCGTCTAATGAAGGAGTTTAATGATAACATCGACTGTATAGAAGGACTGAATGTCCGTCTAATGAAGGAGTTTAATGATAACATCGACTGTATAGAAGACTGAATGTCCGTCTAATGAAGGAGTTTAATGATAACATCGACTGTATAGAAAGACTGAATGTCCGTCTAATGAAGGAGTTTAATGATAACATCGACTGTATAGAAAGACTGAATGTCCGTCTAATGAAGGAGTTTAATGATAACATCGACTGTATAGAAAGACTGAATGTCCGTCTAATGAAGGAGTTTAATGATAACATCGACTGTATAGAAGGACTGAATGTCCGTCTAATGAAGGAGTTTAATGATAACATCGACTGTATAGAAAGACTGAATGTCCGTCTAATGAAGGAGTTTAATGATAACATCGACTGTATAGAAAGACTGAATGTCCGTCTAATGAAGGAGTTTAATGATAACATCGACTGTATAGAAGGACTGAATGTCCGTCTAATGAAGGAGTTTAATGATAACATCGACTGTATAGAAAGACTGAATGTCCGTCTAATGAAGGAGTTTAATGATAACATCGACTGTATAGAAAGACTGAATGTCCGTCTAATGAAGGAGTTTAATGATGACATCGACTGTATAGAAAGACTAAATGTCCGTCTAATGAAGGAGTTTAATGATAACATCGACTGTATAGAAAGACTGAATGTCCGTCTAATGAAGGAGTTAAATGATAACATTGACTGTATAGAAAGACTGAATGTCCGTCTAATGAAGGAGTTTAATGATAACATCGACTGTATAGAAGGACTGAGTGTGCGTCTAATGAAGGAGTTTAATGATAACATCGACTGTATAGAAAGACTGAATGTCCGTCTAATGAAGAACACCATTTATTTTCTAACAGCAGGGCGATTCATTTTGATCGATTTGGGACGTGAAAAGCTTTCTTATATAGGTATTGAAAGCGCTTTTCCTATCAAATATTATATGTTGCGGCATGCAAAAATATATATTAAACCCAGCACAATTAATGCACTAGCTGTTTTCTATACCAGAGTGTGCAGTGACACAACACGCATTAATCGTGGTTGAAGGGAAGATATCACTAATCTAACCTGCATGATGCTATAACTAGGATGACTGTGGAAAACAATGTCTTCTTTTCCCACAATGTTTTTTCTCCTATCAGAGGATTATTTTTCAATTTCATCACATTTTGAAATGTCGTCTGCAAACCCTTTCAATTTGGGAGAGTCGAAAAAATTTGCGTTTGGTTAAATGTTAGCCCATTTACAAACTCGTAAGTGATTGTGTGACTGATCAAAAGGTGGAGCATAAGACAACTATGAAATAAGTTTGTCGTAATATTGTGAAGATGTTTATAATAAGCCATTGCGACTGTCCTTTAAGTCATGCTGTTTTTTCTTAACCCATTATCAAACAATAACGATATTTGACCAGTGTATTGCAGATGATTCTGGAAAACATTGTGGAAAAAGAGAAATTGCTCGTGGCGAGCAATTTTTCCTTTCTCCATAATGTTTTCTGCACTAGCAGATGGTTATTTTCAAATTCATCACATATTGGAATGCCGTCTGCAAACTATTTCAATTTGGGACAGTTGAAAATATGGTGTATAGTAAACGGTTAAACTTTCTCTGTACTGTGGTTTAAGAGAGGATGTAATATGAGTTGTGTTAAATATTATCAATTAAGCAACGCGTGAAGTAGTCTTTTGGCACATACACACCTTTACGATGAATACACTGATCGATGAATTTAATTCATTTTGTCACCGGCTTTCAATGGGGGTAAACATATTAGCAAATTCCCCTACACCCTTTTTTCCACTCTATCGCGTTTGAGTTTTAAAATGTATCGGATGAAACACATCCAAGTTTGTCTAGGCCGATTGAACTAGAATTATGTTTGTAACCTTATTTAAGTTGTATTTCTACTACTAGTGCACAAAATTGTTTATCTTGTTTTTTCACCAGATTCCAGGTACGTGCGATACATTTCCTGTAAACGTAAATATAAAGAAGTACCTCAGAAAAACACTAACTTATACGTAAACCGAACAAGAGTCCTATAAGTGCCACCTTAATCGTGCTTTTAAACGAATGTATTTTCTTTTTCAAACACCAAATCCAAGTTACCTATGATATCCAAAGGTTAAGACATTTTTGAATATATAGACGTAAAGTAACGAGTATGTGTGAGACATGGCCCATTTCTACACGATAACCGCAATAGTGGCTAATTTATTACGGTTATGAACGGGGATGGAAACCTGTCAATAGTCTAGTCTAATGTTAGTTAAGAAATATATGTTGTCATTTCATCGAATGATAAATTCAGTTTAGTAAGTTAGAAATCTGAATCTGTGAGATACTTTTTTTTGCATGCGGATGCGAGCTCCCAGATCAAAAGCAGGAGACCAATTCATTTTAGTGATATCATTAACAACAAATCCTAGCCTACCTGATACAGCTTAGACAAACGACGCGTAATTGGTTTTTGTGCTGATTGGATTCCCCGCTGAATATTTAACATACAACAATCCGAACTTTTGTTTTAGATACCTAACTTCATCAATTGAATATATGTCTGCCCAATGCTGAGTATATATCGTGATTATGCAATATTTATAGACTACTGCAGAATGAGCATGTTTATTGTCACGGATTGCCAGTAAGTGAACGATATTTATGATAATTCGTCACACGTGGCTTAACGGTATATATAGGGCGACTCTTACTAACCATTAATCCATAAAGATCGATTCCTTGATTGCCTGATTTAACATAACGCTTAAGTTATGTTAGTTAGCTTTAATCGTCTGGTTGATTAATATTCACATCATTAAATATTTCAACATACCATTCAATTCATGGGGATCATGTCAGAGAGCAATGTAGGCAGAACCTTCAAACAAATCGAATATTCTCCTATACAATTTCCCCCAAGTTTCGTGAAAAGACCCGAAAAAAGACAAGTACATTTGACGAGCGACTAAGGGCCCAACCTATTTCGACCATGACCAGCCTGATAAAATATGTACTGTTATCTCTCTATTGTAGTTATTGCCCATGTTCTGTGCGAGAACTTACTTTAAAAGCCACATCTATGGACAGGGGCGTAGCTAAGGCATTTAGTTAGTGTACACACGGTCTGAGGGATAGGATCGGGGGCATACTCCCCCAAGAGAATATTTCATTTCCTATACTCCATCTGGTTCAATCTAAGGATATACATGTTTATATAAAACACCTGGGGAAATATCATGAAATTGAAATAGGACGCTTAATATAGATCTTAGATTTTTATTTCCTATGGACAGTGTGTACGCAGGTGTGCACTCTGCGTACAGGTAGCTACGCGCTTGATGGGTATATTAAAGTATGGCCCAATACAAAACATGTATAAGCCACCACACTTGGTAAGGTAATCAACTTACATCGATAGCATCATCACCATCACGCTGAGATGTCTAACGTTCATATCTACATTTAAGGTGTTGGTCCGGTGTTGAATCACTTCCGGGGTCATTGTAGCCTAGAACGTAGTTCTTTGAAATATTGAAAGTCCCACTTCAAAGGTGTTTTCACAGGAAAGTGTTATATTTAGAGTATATATATTGGTACTGTGTGATTGCTTTGTCTTCTCCTGCATGTTTTAAATGTGTTTTGTTTGTATTTTACAGGACTACTTCTCCATGCGGTGAGAACCAAAGATGTCTGTTATCAGTCTGGGAGTGACCTCTACCATTTGAATTGACACACCCCCTCTCTGGAAATCAGCCGATAGCAAAAAACGGATCGGTCTTGATGCACATTTAACCCCCCAAATGGATTGTGTTAAGATAGTTTAAAGGTGACATGGTCACGAGAAAGTACGGTATGGGAGCAGTTTATCTCTGTGACTGCTCAAACGGTTGCTATTTAACATGGTGGAGATGGGTGGAAATTAGACCAGGCCGAGCCCATAATCATATTTTAAGTGACACGGTCATTATAGAACATAGGCATGGAATGAACTAGTCTCACACCGAATCAAAGTACTGGGAGTAGTTGCCAATTAGAATTGTCACGTGTCGCCGCCATCAATTAACGTCCGTGTTTATTGCCTTTCGTACTATATTGCCCATCTTTGCGTCTATTTGTAGACATTTCCGCGAGCATATCGGTGGTATTACGCGGGATCTTCGATTATTTACTCCCGGGATATTTACATATCGCCCGCCCCTCCTTTGAACAAATTGACACTTCGTGAAGGAAGTGTCTCCCCGGAAGACACATGGGTTGATTGGATTCGTATACTATGAGTTCAGTATACGATAAACCAAAGTTACTTCGAATGTATATCGAATATTCCCACCATCAGTATTTCTTTCTATGTGTCAGCATTTTATTTTAGGGAATAGTTAGGAGATGTATATATATATATATATGAATGGACGCAAAGCGAACAGGATACCTATTACAGATCCTTGATCCTGTTAATAAAGTCCCTTATACACCGAAATGGGCAATGTGAAATTATAGCCAAATTATAAGGTCTGAATCGTCACGTTCTAGCGTTATACAACGTTGCTAATCGTGTAGACGGGATGCCCATCATAAATTTTTGATTGCTTTTACAAAGAATCTCATATACTGAAATCGGCAAAATGAAATACTTCACACAATCATAAGGTCGGATTTGTCAACTTCCAGCATATAGAGCGATGTTACACATTCGAGCTAAGCTTCGATAAAGGAACTGGTTTGGAATAATACGCCGTTGGAAAGTATTTCATTCTTCATTTATATGACGACAATCAGTGCATCTTTTCATGTTTTTGGTATTTCTTCAATAGCACTGGACATGATTTCTCTCGAATAGTGACTTCAATTACGTATTGGGATACGTTCATTTATCACAAAAATAAAGATATTGGCAAAGCCGTTCTATCTATCGACCTAGATAAGAGTGAAAATGTGGGAAATAATTTCAATTCTTACCAGTGTGATTGTTAACATCGATATCAGACCAGGGCATCCGTCTTAGTATATCAGTAGGAATTGAATCTGAAAATAGAAAAGGATAATCAATGTGTCACTGTTACAATAAATTATTTTGTCTATAACAATATATTACCTATTAAAGATTCTTGTTCACAGAAGAGAAATCTTAAAAGTGAAAAGTTGAAACGATACAGATTTTGGTATTGTTGTTTGATATGAAATTTTCTATTTAAAGCATTCTTATTTCAGGAAGCGTTAATTTATCGATGTAGATGTCTGTACGGTTCATATGCGGTAGATCCCAAAAGTGATGTCCCACTTTTGGATTGAAAAACATGTTAACATTGTTTTCATACTTTAGAGCAATTACAACGATCCATTTCAAAGGATTGAAATAAAATAGACGTTAACGTAATCAAACTCGAAAACAAACTTCTCTAGTTATTATTCATGAAATCCTTTCCACAAATATTTATAAATACTATTCAAGAGAATAAGTCTACAGAAAGACACGTTCAGTTTGATCCTCTTTTTGGCACGCCCCAGTATGACAAATGCCAATGCCAACACAATTATACAAATACAAGTGATATCACATCATCGTGATTAGTTCCAAGACACTGTCTTTCTTTTATCGGTCAGTCCCAACGAACCGATTGATTTGATCACAGACGGTTCATGCACAGTATGTCATCGAATAATTCGATTGATAAAGGGCACTTCAAAAGTTCACACAGGAGGCTCGAAAGACTTGGAATCAATAAAGGTCTTAGAGACATTAGGAAATGCTGGTATAATTACTACAGAATATCATTGAGTACAAGCGACATTGCTCTGCATACCGTAGAATCTCTATATCACGACGTCCAATTGACCTTATTAAAATGTTTGACATAGAGAGATTTAAATGCATAGATCTCTGGAAATAGAAATAAAGAATGAACGAATCGGAAACTCGTATTTTCCTCGAAATATAGAGGAGTTCGATAAACAAAGGTTTGAGGAAAAGATATATTGCTGAATATGTTTTCAATGTATGCTTGTATTTTTGCGCGATATGCCACCATGTCGCAGAAGTTTCAAGAACCAACTGCGGTAAAAGAAAATGTTTCAAATTTATTAGCTTTTCCTTTTTGCTCAACGTTTCCGTCTCAGTCGTAAATATAACTTTCCCTGCTTTGTTATAGTCTTTTTCTTCTCAAACTTTGACAAGTCACGCATTTCCTATAAATGCTAGGGTTTTAAAAAAAAGGTCCTGCTATACAGGAATAACGATGAATTCTTTTGTGTTTCTAGACCTATTTGTAGTTTAATGGAGTCATGGGAAGGAAGACTTGGAAACATGACAACCGATTTTTCAATAAAAGTACATTCCGTTTAGCTTTGAATGGAAACATCCTACGAAAACAATTTGAACTTTATGAATAATAGATTGATTTTTATTGCAAAACATACAAGATCATTTCCAAAGGAGTGGCATTGTAATGGGCAGAGAAAAGATCATTCGCCACACACAATTCCTCCATTCCCCATTCATTTCCCCCATAAAAATGTCGCCTGTTTCTCATATGTCATCTGTCGTCTGCTTCCTTGAGACGATGTTAATCAAGCCGCCAAAATGTCACAATTACCGCTCGAGTTCGAACGTTCAACGACGACAGGGTTTCCCCAGTCACGTGACCCATGGATCGGGGTTTCAAAACGAGGCTAGTTTGTTCTTGTAGTGAAACGATTTCAATTGAAAATGAAATTTATTTGATTAAAATAGTTTTATATGGAAATGACGACTTTCCTCTTACAGTGCTTTAATTCGGCTGTTTCATTTAGCCTGTGGCATATGAGCGCTTTCTCCAGTTACTTGAGCGTGTTGATATGGCTATCCAACAAAAAGAACCTTTTGGTACCAGCATGCCAGCCAATGAATGTCATCATTACTCGTTCTCTTTATAAACAACTTGCAAAAACAGTTTGCAAAGAAATCAAGTTTTGCTGAACAAGATTCTATAAACGTTTTCCTTGGTAATTGAAAGATTCAGGTAGTTGTTTATCAATTGCATATCTTTATATTTATTCTGATAGGGCAGGAATCATTGTTGGAAAAGGAAAAATTGCTCGTCACAAGCAATGTCTCCTTTTCCCACAATGTTTTCGAGAGTCGTCTGCATCAAAGTAGTAAAATGTCGTTATCTTTTGGTAATGGGTTAAGCGTGTTTTACTCACTATTTCTGAATGAAAAAAAAGAGATCCAGCAACGTTAGAATAACGAAACTGAAAACAGCTTTATGGTGAGGATAGATACCAATCGTATCTACTCGGCAATCCCCGTAACAAGTCGGTAGATATACCTCGTAGGCAGTACATGAATACACCAGAAATCCTGGGGTAATTCGCCTTATTTCCGGCGGCTAACGCAAAATGCACACAGGCACTAAATATGTATTTAAATACACACAAATTGGTTATATATCACAATTAAATGTTTGTTTTTACCCTTTTCATTAAAGATGACCATATCAACACATCTTGGATTCATATTTTGTCAATCGGCTCTTTTCGGCAATCCCCGACTAGTGACGGGGATTGCCGAGTTGATACGAGTGGCGCTTCGTTGCTGACCTACTTTCAAAAATGGCTCCCCATTACCTCCGAGGTTATTTTAAGAAATGGCCGAGGTGTTCCGAATGGATAGATACATCACCATCATTACATTTACTACAAACAAAGCACACTCTTAGAGATAGTCCCTTTGACGTCAACTCGGTAAAGAGTGGCGTTAAAATATTATTTTGTATCAGATATTGAAAGAATCAGTAAGGCTTTGAATCTCTATATGACGAACATTCGAATAATTGGTAAAATTTGTTTCAACAACTTAAGTATTTGATTTTCGGCATAACAAGTAAGATATGTCTAATGCTAGAAATAAGAGAGTTTCCTCCTATGCCAAAATAACCGCCAAACAAACAAATATTGCAAGACAATAATTAATCCTTTATCGGTGCGAAATGTTCGTTAAAGTCTTTCACTCATCCCCATACCTTATCATAGACGACCGTGGTTTCCAAATTGGCCTATATCTCAGCCACTCCGCGATTTTATAACGATAGCATGACATTGGCCGAAGGCAGTGTGTCAAGAAATAGGTGATACTCATAGGATAGACTACAATCGGTTGCCAACTGACCATTCAATATTAAACTAGGCGTTATACATTAAATCAGAACTCAACAAAATTCTCCAAGCATTTGGATGACATTTTATATCCAGCAGATACACGAAAGATTCTTAGACAAACCCGGTTCCCTGGCTGTAACAACGTCTCAAAGTTTCAAAGTTTTAAATTACGATAATCGAGTCCGCCACTTAGAGAATGAAGATATAGTTTCCTATTTTCATGGAGGTATGGACATTATATCAGTTCACACCCAATGATAAGGCGAGGCGAATTCTTACAAAACGCTTCTACTCTTTGATAGCGTAGAAAAAAATAACAAAAGCGGTTCGGAAATAGGCTTTTTTCTCTCTTTTTTTCCATTTATGAATTCAAAGAAAATAAGTCAAAAACAATTCGCATTGAAAGGAACTCAACATGTTTCATACTATTTCGAAGGTCCAATGCAACACTATAGTAAGTGCTCCATGTTTATGAAGCACTTACTATAGTCTTGCACTGAACCCTCGATTTATCGATGGAGAAAACGCATCCCCTTGTATCCCGCGAAATACAACAGCGTACAAAACAGGTCTGACCGTTCTGTGACTCTTACAATCAGTGTGGCCTATTTACATGACAGGAATGAATATCGTGTTGTGAATACGATAACGACGTGACCAGCCTGTTACAGGTGTGGGCAATGCATACATTGCAAGGTCAGGCTAGCCTGTGTGCATATGTCCATCCGAGTGAAACCCTTTACTTTTTTGTCTGTGTAAACTCGTTTGTTTAACTTGGATCGCCCCCTCCCCTGCTTGGCTCAGTAGTTAAGTCGATGGGGTCAGAACATTTGGTCCCGTGTTCGGGCCCTACCGACATCCCTGGTTTCGTGGGATTAGTGTTTGGCAAGTCTCTTGAGCCATAGCATAGTACTGGTTCATATAGGAAAGCCGTTACAAAACTGAAAAATGTTGATACGGCACTGACGAAGAGGACCCATATGGGACCTGTGTAAGAAAATTACTATAACTATCAAATTGCAGGGTTAGAGTGACCCCAACAACGCAGTGTAATTTGCATACTTTAACTATTATAAAGATCTGCAGCAAGTCTAAATCTAAATGAAGTTGTGCTAAACTCAAAACACGACTAAGTCAATATTCGTTGCGACGTAAATCCTACATTCGTAAACATATAAACAATTGCAAGTGACTATCGATGTACAAAAATACTAGCCAAATGCGGAAACAGGTGTGGATGCTTAACCGTTGTTCTATAGATGCCAACAAACTTGTGTAAGGAGTCAAATTTGTTGCCTTAAAGAAGACGTCGTATCAAACAAAATATGTCATACACGGCCATGATATTTCGTTCAGTATACATGGGTGAGTCATAACGAATGTGCAAATAAAATCATAAAAAGGAAAATTACACTTTTCCTTATTCGTGTGCAATTTGGTATGTTGGATGCGGCCATATTTCAGAAAAAAATGCGATAAATGTAAAGATAACTCGGGACGAACATTTGTTCTTACTTTTCCCAGAATGCTTTCTTTTCAGCGTAAGACAAAAAATGATATGATGGATTTTAAGATTTTCGATAGGTTGATCGATTTCGCCCAGATCACATACGAACTGATTGAGCAAATAGTTAAAGACTAGCTCAAGAAAAAAAATCTTGGATAGAAGAGAATCATTTTACCACAATAAATGAGACCTCCAGTCCATACAACAAACATAAACATTACATTTCCCCATGACCTAGATAGTGCATTTTCCTCTTAAAACATGACATGTCTATTTAAAAAACCGGTTAACCAAAGTGTGACGAAGATAGACATGCCTGCTCACAAGCAATTTCTGACATTATCCGTTGCAAAAAATTAACTGCATGTACCCTCAAAACTAATGAGTGCAATCTATAAGGCAAGTGGCAAGGTGTGAATCGCATGTAAATGAAACAGGACTTACACGAGAATAAATTATCCATCCTTTAAAATTTTGGACAAACGCTGTGTTATTGGCTATAAATACCGCATACAAAATGTTGTTTGCTTTGTACAGCAAGCAGCGTTGTCAATGTCGAGCAAAAACGGGGGGAAACCGAAATCACTTAACCTTTATCTAAAAGACGCAATTCTGTCATCTATCTGCGGTATTACAATAAACTAAACCAAATTTGCTTAATGACTATTGCAAAGATACAATGACATTAGAGAACAACACTTGTCGTACATATAAATGATTTTATATATACATATTCCATACCATTTTAGTTAGATTAATCTCTCAAACAGGTAAGGAAAGAATAAGTGTACAGTGTTTACTTTTTGTTTCTTCTAAAATCATCCAAGATAAAGCGGAAATATTAAGCGCAGCTGACTGCACTTTTAGTGAAATCGCGTTAAGATAACTTTCATCTGATTCATTCTCAAACTTTTTTCTCCTTTTCCCAAAACGTTTCATTAGCAATTAGATAACGAAGATGAATGGATCGGAATGGAGACACGATGTCACCTTTTCCTCTTTTCTGTTGTCCCATACAACACATGCCAGCTTGACAGTCGTCTAGCTTCACGCCGAATGGAAAAAGAAGCTAATGTCAATCATACGGAGTTACTTAAACCCATTCTCCCACATATAAGCGTGTAACTTGTCCAAATTCAAACAGCAGACGACAGAATCAAGCAAGAAACGATACTATTCATATTAGTCCGAATGATCCAGACGTAGTTATTTCATTTTTACACACAGTTACAGGTTGGACCATCCGAGTTACCGGTAAGTATGATTTTCGTTCAGAAACCCGTTCAGAATTCACTATGACAAAAGTATAATTTGCTTACAGTGAATTTTAAAGATTTCCTAACCAGATAAAAAATCATAAGGGTCTATTAACTTGGACGTAGTAAACTGTGCTTTCTCGGATCAGACGGTGGAACCCCTTGTGCCTGAGCCGGTCCGGTACATTTTATATTGTCACCGATATAGCTTGAATATAATAAGATACAGAAAAGGGGGTTTGTTTGAGTAAGAAGTCGTTATCTACTTTGATTTCTCGAATTAGACGGCTGAGTCCCTAGTGCCTGATCCAGTCCTGTACATTTTATGTTGTCACCGATATAGCTCGGATAGTATCGGATACAGAAACATAAGGGTTTTTTTTAAGTAAGAAGCTGTTAACTTTGCTTTGGCGGATCAGACGGCTTAAATCTTAGTGTCCGATCTTGTACCTGATACGGAGTATTTCGGGATCGAAAAAATAGTCCCATTTAAAAATTTTGAGTTTCGACTTCTGGTGCATCGTTTTGCTGGTAAGAGATGACCTGGCAGACCACTGGTGTGTTTCCTGTATAATGTTTTTGTTATAATGCCGGTATCTCTGCTTAATTTGACAGCTTGTGCACTGTCTATCGGACCGTACTTGTTCACTTTGCTCCAAAGAAAACATGAGACGATTGAGGTGTCAATTTCATTACAATTTCCGAGAGTTTAATGGCCAATCGAAATACTTCTGTATAAAGTAAAGCGTATAAAGCTAAACACTATTCTTAATTCATCAGAGTCTTGAAAATACCAGATTTAGTATTGGAGTCAATGTGAATTCAAGATCTCAAAACTAACAGGTGTCTGATTCGATCGGATCCATGTTGTCCTTTCACCGATGTAATGTTTTGTGAAGCAAAATAAAAATATGTAAAGAGGAAAGATGACATTGCAGTTAACTCAACCCTTATAGTGCTAGAACCGACTTCATGCTTATGCAAACAAGTAAGATCTAGGCCAGCCGCCAAGTAAATTGGCGGCTGGCCTGTGACCTAACCTGTTTGCTACTCTGAGTATCTTTCCTTAAAAGAAATAAACATATGTTAAAGGTTTTTGTAAGAAAATAACATCAAAATCCATTTTTAGAAAATTACTGCGCATTCGAAGGGTTAAACGCCACAAACGTGAATGCATATGACGAATGTAAATAGAAACTGGTTTTGGGACAGTTTTGAAGACGTAGATGACCTTTTAGATTAAACTTATATGTTTTATATCGATTGCTACGGAAGCTTGCTCTATCTTAGTTTTACCCTAGCTCTACACTGACTTTCCCTAGCTCTTCCATTGTTTCATCCTGGCTATACCCTGGCTTTACCCTTGTTCTACATGACTCTATCCTAGAATACCATTGCTCTTCCCTGGTTATACATTGGCTCCTACCTGGTTTGACACTAGCTCTACTTTGGCTCTTACACGAGTCTACCCTGGATCTACCCTGGATCTACCCTGGCTCTATTCTGTCTCTTCCCTTGCCTATCATTGATTTACCCTGGATTCATCATTGCTCATTTATGGTTCTACCCTGCTTTACCCTGACTCTCCCAATGCTCTAACATTGCTTTACCTGGCTCTACCCTGGCCTTACCCTGGCGTGACCCTTGTTTCAACCTGACTCTAACATAGTATTATCTGGCCTCCCCCTGACTGTATTCTGGGTCTACCCTGGCTTGGTGCTGGATTTTTTCCCGACTCTATCCTGGTTTTACCCTCGCTCTACTCTTGCTTTACCCTAGCTTTGCTTTGGATTGACACTGGTTTTACCCTTGCTCTACCCGGCTTTACTGCCTCTATTGGACAGTTCAGTATTCTTCTACAAAACATGAGCATGCCAGCGGGATATAACTTAAAAACTGTTGACGCGAGGTACACATAACATTAAACATAAAATATGAATTATTCCAACCCTAAAACTATCCCAATATTTCGCCTAACCCATCTGGAGTGTTTGACAATATATTTAATAATGATTAGTTATTAGTTCGCCCATTATAACACTGCGGTGACATTTTCCCAGGGTGTAATTCTATATTCTGCAAACATTGCCGTCTTTTCAATTACTTCTAAACAAACTTGCCAAAGTCTTCCTTACATAACACAGCGGTATTGGTTGTTCCCTTTGCTTCTTCGTACTGAAGGCACCAGTAATTCAAATGTCTGAAAAATGTCGGTTTTAAACGTTATGGCTGTCTTTTACATGAATTAAACAAATATTTATATACTGAACATGTTGGTATGTGTATTACGTTCAATCTGTATGCAAAGCTGAACTGAAACAAGCACATCGAATACGAATACATTGAATTGTTCGATTGAATCATATATACAATCGAGCCATGTGTGAATATCCATTTATGTTTACGAAAGGTAAAGAAACCAATAGGAAAAAGAAATGCATCCCTGCATTCTTACTTTCATAAAAAATGTGACAATGTTTCTTTTTTGAAGCTTTCCAAAAAAATAAAAAATAAACTCAAATTCCGATAACCCAGTGTCATCAAAAAAGAGTAGTATACATTAATGATACATTTGGTGATAACATGCATTAATATCAACTGCAATAATTTCAATATTTTGTAAATGCTCAAGAACAGCTAGTTTAGTTCTGACACCGTTATTATCTCATTTGAATAACAAATAATCAGCAAATCAAAACAATCGTGAACCCAGCTAAACAATGATTGTTGAAGTATTTTGCATCAAATGCAACAAAATGAATCTGAATGATGTAAGGAACTAGATGATCCATTATTCAAATGAGTAAAGTTTCTAACCTTTACAGTGATTCTTTCCTAATTTGTGTTAACATGTTTGAAATCCGAAAAGAATGCCACGATAAACTATTCGAGACAAGAAATTTCGACTGTTTCGGCAGTTTACCAAATACGAACTCATAAATGCGTCTGTGACCTCAAAGAGGTGGGTTTTGATGGTACACTGGCATTTGAAGTTCGGATTTTCTTTATTTCTGAGGAAATTTCCGCCCTTTCCGTTGATGCGTAATAACCGTATTGCAGGGGCCAATGTCCCAATAAGAATGAAATCGGACACCGTAACAAACCAACGAACATCGGAAAGAGATGTCGTAATTTGATACCACCGTCGCATCAATGTGATGTTTGTGCCAACGTTTGGACCAATCATTGCAAATAGAATCAAGCCGGGCTTCAATAAAAGGGGCTCATTTTGTATTACTATCCAGCCTAGGTCGGGTCGTACTAGAGGTTAAACCAGCATTGTACAAATGGTAACCGTGGAGAGAAATGTCAGGATTTGCTAAATTTGATAAAGAATAAATCGTCATTTGTAGTGTTACCACAACAAAATATGAATACTAATTATGCATCGTAATTCTTATCATGAACATTAATCGTAAGACTAAGACTTTTCTTAAAGAAGGGAGAGAGAAAGAGAGACGGGATAGGGAGAGGGGATTGGGAGAGGGGATTGGGAGAGGGGATTGGGAGAGGGAAGGAGTGAGGGAGGGAGAGATAGGGAGAGAGAGAGGGAGGGAAGGAGGGAGAGAGAGAGAGACTGGATAGGGAGAGGGAGAGGGGATTGGGAGGGGGAAGGAGTGAGGGAGGGAGAGATAGGGAGGGAGGGAGGGAGGGAGGGAGGGAGGGAGAGAGAGGGAGGGAGGGAGAGAAGAAGAAGATTATTGTTCAACTTCATCACATTTTGAAATGTCGCCTACACACTCTTTTAGTTTGGGACAATCGAAAAATTCACCATTTGGTAAATGGTTGAATTATTAAAATTCATTGAAAACGGCGTTAGACACAACTCATCTATACACCAGACGTCGTGATCGACCAAAACAAGTAAATAAGGGACTGAGGCGTAATGGAGGAGAGACTCTGTCTAGTTGCCATTGTTGTCACTTCTTCGTGTCAATTTGTCAACTCCCGATTAAGGTGGGCATGTAATTCACACGAACATATATAGAAATGTCTGTTAAACCCGACAAGTCTAGACAAAAATAATGAATTGATATAACATATGGTTTCTAAAGCAGCGACATGATATTTCATGACTTTTTGAATCATATGTTTAGCTCTTGCCTTGAGTTGAGAGCTTATATGAGACGAATGGGCAAAGAGACCAACTAGGCAAAAAGGTTTTGATTTCTTGTTTTGTCAAAATCGTTTCTTACATGTATCATATCAATAGGTTACTATTTATGCTTCATGATTGTCCCTGTGCAATTTGTTGTTTTATGATTTGTCAAACATGTAAATAAGAAAGGCCTTTAATTCTATTTGTAGGTGATATCTTCAAATGTATCCCTGTTAAGCTGACCAATCTGTCGCTCTCCTTTGACAATACCGACGCATCTCTGGACAATGTTCATCGACTTCAAAGCTAAAACAGTTCTTAGTTCAAAGATATTGTAGTCATCATTTTACACATATGAACACATAGATGTACATTTATACAATAAAAAAATGAAAAGGATTCGAACAAAAGTTATGCTTATAACGATAGTCTCCTATATATCTATACAGACAGTCTTTGCCATATTCTATAACACTATATAAAACTGTAAGTGGCCAAAAGCAAAAGCTTCTGCCGATCCTGCAAAAACCCCTGCCGAAATGTTTATTGAATTTTTAATTGGAAGAGAGAGTAGTGAGAGTTTTGAGAGAATGATTGCGGCCTTAAATTAAGATTATATTTGTTTTTGAACATGACTATATACCATGTACTCGTCAAATAAAATGTATGTACTTCTCTGTGCTGTTCTTTAAAACGACACAAAACCAAACCCGATTAGCCGGACTCGTTTGTTATAACTTAGGGTGGGGCGGGAAGGGTAAAGCGGGTAGCTCCGGACTAATGGGCTAACGAGAATGGACTTTGGTATGGTGGGGGGAAGTAAACATCAGTTGAAGAGGGCCTAATTGAACCGAAGTACTACTAGCGATGTTTACACAAACTTACCTGTGGAACAAAATAGAAGTTTAAACAGTCAATTATGTTTAAAAACATACTCATTAGTATGGCTCGGGTATGGTACTGTCCGGAATTAATGAAAGTGGGAAATAGGGCATATGGCAAGGATCGAAATTGGGGAAGGGGTGCTCTTCTGTCATCCCTTTTGTGCACCTTTTTTGCTTAATTAGTTCTCTCCTTTTTTGCGAAAAATAGTCGCATGTCCATCCCGAATTTGAATTTACTAAAGGAATATCCGAGTACCAGTCTGAGCAAATGTCGGAATATATTGAACCGTTAACTATTTCACCTATTAATCTCATGTGCTTAATATATCATTATCAGAGGTTTGTTTATTCAAAGAGCATATGCCTATTACATTGATGATAGGTCTCACTTATTCGACAAAAGTGTCATAATTTGATCAATGCAACAGTGAAAAAATCCTATATTGCTTAAAGTATTAATCTATAATGTAATTTCTTTGCCTTTACCAGTGCTTCAACACTATTTGCAGTGTTTGCTGCAGTCCCTGTCTTAACACAAGGACCGGCCATGACAAAATTACTTCTTCAGAGGGATAGACGTCACTCTTTACTAATGGAATTTCAAATATAACACAGCCGTGATTTGAACATACACACATAGAAGCAATATATTAAGATTTATCTATTTTACATCGATTGTGAAACAAGTTCTTAAAACTTGTCCTAATTCTGCTTACTAGAGACACAACCATTACTTGCGCTGATTGTTGATTGATAAAAGGTCACTAAGAGAGGCAATGTGATAAACCTCTCATGAAAATCCGAATCTACCAGTACTAGATGTGTATAATTAGTCAGCATACTTACCTGATTTATGAGGACACAAATCTGTCATAGATACAATGTATCAAAGTTATTCGTAGGCATGTGCTATCCCGTAAAATCAACAAGAGATTTTAAACATATCGGCATTCAAACAAAATACCATAAAATGACCTCGTTAAAGAAAATGTAATAAGCAGTTGAGAAATCCAATCCTTGCTCATAATATATTGAATTAATTTTAAGATATAACCTTTTACCTTATGCTACCTAAATATGATTCCTCTCCTACTGAAGTCACATATAACTACTGTGTCAAAAAGAGTTATTTCTCCTAATAAGCAATTAAGTCTCTTGACTATGTTTTTTAACTCATTACCAAACAATAACGACTTTTGACCAGTATTCTGGAGATTGCTCTATAATACTTTATGGGAAAAGGAGAAATTACTTATAACTAGCTATTTCTCTTTTTCCCGAAATGTTTTCTGCCTTTCCAGAAGACTATTTTTCAATTTCATCACATTTTGAAATGTCGTCTGCAAACTCTTTCAATTTGGGACAGTCGAAAATAGGGCGTTTGGTAAAGCGTTCAACATTACCATAGGAAAGATCCAGTATTCCTAGGCTATTTCGATCGACTACGGTCGCTTTTTATTTGGACCAAGTAAAACTTAACCTATGTTGGAATTGGTTTAGGCAAACAGCAATTAAGGGCCATGGTACCGTTTCAAAAAAAAAAATTATGGAAAATATTTGCTTTAGTTATAACTGCTACACATAGATAGTATATTCAATGAAAGTACAGTATTGCAATGTGGCACATCATCTCGGAGAGACGATTCCAATGATGTGTTACTTTGCAATAATGCTCTGCCCTCTATTGATCAAAGGAATTGTTGTTTAAGACCTACGCACATCTTTAGCGTATACTGTTAAGTAAAACGGTACCCATATGTGGTATAAAGTCGGAATACACCATTCAAAATCAAATTGTCTAGGTTTTAAGCCCTTAGATACGCTTTTATGGTTGCACGAAATTGGTAACAA
Organism: Cerastoderma edule; assembly: GCA_947846245.1. Classification (NCBI taxonomy): domain Eukaryota; kingdom Metazoa; phylum Mollusca; class Bivalvia; order Cardiida; family Cardiidae; genus Cerastoderma; species Cerastoderma edule. The sequence goes on from OX401415.1 coordinate 10,087,343, forward strand.
AGTTACACGACAAGTATGAAGTATGGAGGGTACACATTCATTACTTCATTGTACATGGCGTATTGAAACTAATGGAAGTATCCATGATATAAAGTTTAATCATAAGTACTATCGGACTCATGAAATAGCCGCATTCCACAATGACAGCGAATAAATCATCTAAAAATCAGAATAAACTTTCGATTCGAAATTTGAAAGTTGAATCGAACATTTTCATCAAACATCTATTTTTGGTACAAAAAGGCTAAGAAAAAAGTTCAATCAAAATCAAAAATAGATTTTCACTTAAACCTTTTTCTAAATATTCAATTAAGGACTCGATGGGGGTGCCAGTATGCTACGGGACGTGGAAAAGTGATTCCTTATACATACAGCTTCAAGGTACTTGGCCACAGATGTGAGGAAATCCCGAGGCTAAAGACTGCTTTCCCATTTAAAAATAATTCAAAGTCGACGGGACTAATGTATTATGTAACAATAACTTCATTCGAACCCATACTTGTAATGCAGCTCGGGCACTTTCGTAAAAAAAGGTGAAAAATGCCAATAACGTTAATTATTCCTCTTTCATAACGTACCAGCTCAAAACAGGCGTATGTCACCCACTTTGGTAAAGGACTTGCAGCATTTTAGTACCGGGTTATGGCGATGTATAACATGTTTACAGAGGGGTACGGTAACCTTAAATACCTTGTACAAACGAAGACCGCTGCCGCCTGGATAACATATTGTTAACCCTTTACCAAACGTCAAATTTTCGACTGACCGAAATTGAAAGGGTTCGCAGACGACATTTTAAAATTTGATGAAATTGGAAGATATTCTTCTGATAGGGCTGAAAACGTTGTGGGAAAAGGAGAAATTGCTCGTTTAGAACAATTTCACCTTTTCCTACAATGTCTTCCAAGGTGTTCTGCAACAAACTTGTCAAATATCGTTATTGTTTGGTTATGGGTTAATCTTTTACCCTTCATCGCATTTGTAAAGAATCATAAGTGTGCGCTAGAAAGATTTGTTTAAAATTCTGATTGAGAAAGAAGAACCCTTCGCACGAACAACCTTTCATTTTCGTTCTCATTTTCCCATAATATTACCAATAGGACTCAGACAATTTCGTTTTTATCATTCTTTCTAATTGTTCTTATACTGACTGTAAAATGGATGTGTCAGTTGGAAAATGATTGGGGTTTCTTCGATTCTGTGAATATTAGTGTCATCTGTAGCATTTTTCTTGACGCATACTGTATCATGAACCTGTCAAAGGTTTGGGTGTCCTTGATCCTGCTTAGTTAAGGACCATCTTCATCATCCTTTTACCAAAGCTCGGATTGTTAGCCGTCGTTTGTAGACACGTTGTGTTATGTTTTGATAAAAGGTGTCGAATTCGTGACATAAAATTGAATAGAATTGCAACAGCTACAGTTGGTTCGTTATATTTCTATTTATTCAAAGCATTTTTCGACATAGTAACAGATTCATTTCGATATTTATCACGTGCGTCGTTTGCAAAATCTTTCATTATCTAGTGAATGATTAAAAAATATACCACAATATATTTCAAATGCATATATGCATAAACAACCAACATTGTTTTAAGCAGTCATAGAAAATATCGGTTAGAAAATGAACGTTCGTAATCCAGAATGCCCCTATCAATGAAACAATGTTGAAAGGGCACCAAGACACAAAAACGAATTTAGCCTTACATCTAAGCACAAATTTCAAGTTCAAATAAAATCTTTGGTATATGGGGTAATGTTACGACTGATAGGCAAATTCAACTTAAAATGAACAGTTCTTGTTTAATCATTATAACTCAAACAATTAAAAAAACGGCATCAACTCATAGATTAAAGGGAATAAAGTCCATAAAAATGTTTCATCTTTAGTTCGGTTTTGAATTCATTAAGCTCACCTTCCGTCATAATGCGACGTCTCTCTCGGAGAAAACAAACCCATATAGTAACGTATTAAATTGTCAAAGAGATTACATCATGCCGATTTGAATATCCATCAAGAGTTGACCGAAATATCAAATACACTTTTGACCATATGGGATTTATATCTGATAAGCATTGGTCATCATCGATGGCTTGAGTCTATAAATAGAAAATCCGTCGGGTCAAAGCGATACTCATACCTATATAATGGCAACACATCTCCCATTATAAAATTGTTATCCCTCAAACGCTTAGCAAAACTAATGAACACGAACAACGTTAAATCATCGCAAAGGAAATAGTATCGTAGTGTATAGGGTACGCGTAGAACATGTCTGGCGGAATTCCGACGTGGGCCAGCTGTAAATTGGACGTGATTTGTTTATGAGCAGATATCTGTCACATAATCAATTAAGCCCGGCACTGTTTTTACTTTAAACAATTCGACAAGACGTCTTGTAATGGATTTCCCTTCATTCGGCAACCCTCACGCCATCGATTTTCCATACAGTTCCGGAACTCCGAAAAGTAGTTCGTGATATCCGGTTCCGGTTGTGTTTTGTCGTGTTGATGTTTCGACCAAAGAAATTCATCCGCCATAATTAGAGAGGAGAATTGTTTTGGCACTGGCGACACCCTTTTCTCTAATTTAGTCAAGTTTATATCAGCATACCATTTTGTTCACCAATCAGTATGTTTAATATCCCGATTAAATAGTCTTTAAAAGAATAAAACTAATTTGATACTTATCAAGAACTACATGGACTTTTTCCAAAGGATAATTATTAAGTTTGTCGACAGCAACCGCCTTATGGTTTATGAAAGTGTTTGGTTTCGGGTTAGAATTCTATTTAATGACCTGGAATGTGCTAATCCAACCGTATTGCACACCCAAATAATAATACGGACATGGTTTGTTTGTTAGTTTGGATTTTATATTAGTTCAGTTATATAATAATCACCGGCTGCTTATTGATTAAGAAAGGCCCACAACTTTGCTACCCACAAGAGTTTGACAAGGCCTGGAAGAACCCTTGGGACCATATGGGTAAAGAAGGTACAACATTTACTAAAATATAGAAGTGTGTATGTATTTTGTGAGTTGACCCTTTTAAAAAGTTCTTTTTAGAAGTCTTGACCCTGGTTCCTGATTTATCAAAAGCCCAAACGTACAGGGTTCAATCTAACCTGACACTCTAGGGACAACCGTGGATGGTGGTTAAAAAATATAACTTGAAAAGGCATGGTCTTTTAACCCTTAAAGGCTTGGTAATTTTCTAAAAATAGATTTTTGCGTCGTCTACTTTAAAATCTTATATATCTGCTTAATTTTGATGAGGAAAGATACCCAGACTAGCAAACAAGATAGATCCGAGGCCAGCCGCCAATTTACTTGGCGACTGACCTTGATCTAACCTGTTTGTATAAGCATGATGTCGGTTCCAGATCTATAAGGATTAAAATGATGCCGTTTTCCTTTCCTTCTTTGTGTACAGGGCTCTTTTTGAAGGGTTTTCCGTTTATGGTCCCTTTCAGTGTTACACTAGGGCATAATGTATTCCCAAAGGATATTCATTGGTGGATCAATTGGCCTCAAATGGGAATCGAAGAAGCAAATTAATTAACCACGGGGTATAATTGGACAAAAAACATTTCATATCCAAACATTTTAAGGTAATGTTAAGGTTGTGTATTTTCCTGTTAGAGGGCAGCATATAATGTCAGACCGATTAACGTCAACTAGTTGTTATTTGTCCACCAAATGAAATGTTTAAAGCCAAGCGGCTATCGGTGTTTGGATCTAAATCGCCTGTCAGACCTACAATGGGGTATAATGACACCGGTCTTATGGTAGGACACACGGAGGTTTTTTTATATTGAAACGACCCTTTCTTCCTCGTGCATTACCCGCGACAGTCGTCATAGAGAATCGACCAAACAACACTAAGTCAAAATAGTCAAGTTATTCTGTAATCATGTACATGTACTTTGAACATGTTGTGGAAAATGTAAAAGTCGTCTTGACTTACCTCATTCTTGACAATCATGGTAACGTTATTTTCTTAAAAGTGCATTTATGGTAAGGTCACATACTAGTTACCGTCTATACACTCTTTAAAGATACTCTTTACTACAGATATTCCTCCCTACCGTTTAACTTCTTTCTCATATGTTTAAGAATGCATCAAAAGTCACAATGACAAAAGGGTAAAGTGTTTTCGATGAGTAAAAAAGGTTCCTAGTTGTTTCTTCGCAGTATCTCGAATTAATAGTCCGTTCATACTGTTTGGTCGTCTGCCTGTTGCTTGAGAATTAGACCAGTCACGAATTCTTAATTGAAGAATTGGGTTATTAGACCATGGCGTTTTCATACTGGTATAAATTGAGGTGGGTACTCTACCAGCCATATAACGGTTTCGTTGTTGGCTTTTTACATTAAAGACAATGGGAAGAACCAATTCTGTATGTATGTCATGTCGGTTAGCAGGTTTATTGAAGTTTGACCGGTCACACCTTTATACAGACATGGATAAAGTGTAATTCGCCGATAACTCGGATTGGATTGGCAGCGTATTGGTGATAAAGTGACATAGATGACCCGATTATAATTCCACATAAAATCAAAATGTAATCAAGTCCCGGCGCGAAGAATTTAACCCATTACCAACAATATCGTCATTTAACCAGTTTGTTGCAGACGACGATGAAAAACATTGTGGGAAAAGGAGAAAGTGCTCTAAACGAGAAGTTTTTCCTTTTCCAAAAAAGTTTTCAGCTCTCTCAAAGGATTATTTTTTGATTTCATCACTTTTTGAAATGTCGTCTGCAAACTCTTCAATTAGGGAAGGTAAAGAATTTGGCGTTTTGTAAAGGGCTAAGCTATGAAACATTAACAAACGCGCCGAAATTAAATCTTATTGAAAACGAACAAAGCATGAATACCGATTGGATTTCTTTACCATTAATAGCATTCGTTGACATAGACAAAAATAGTATTTAATATTAAAGTACATCGACGCCTTTCCTAATCTGGTTACGCGGGTCATAGCTAAATTGACAGAGTGGTGTGCGCAAGGATGAGCCGTGGAACCAGTCAATCAACATCGCGCGAGCCTTGACAAAAGCTACGCAGTGTTGTGAAAATATGTCAAACGAGCGCGGCCCTTTGCAAAAGTACCGCAGTGTTGTGAAATTATGTCAAAGCGGTGCAGCCCTTGGCGAAAGCACCACAGTGTTGTAAAATATGTCAAACGAGCGTGGCCCTTGATGAAAGACCCTGCTTGAGTTTGGACCTTTAATAAACCGTTCTTAATCAACAATTAAAGCAAAACTGTAATGGAATATTCAAGTTATATGTACACAGTGACGTATGAAACTGGTGTAACGTGCATGCAACATTCGCCATTTAGAAGTAAACGAACATTTTCACAGATAACATTTAGAAAGGGAATTTCATTTTTAGTTTCAAGATTTAGTAAATCAAAGATTATGTTGTCCTAGATTCCTTTTTTAAAACAAAAAAGTAATGATAAACTAAATGCTTCTGTCAAGGTATAAGTTACACAGAAATCCGACGAAGATTAGTCTCCTTTTTCAATGCACCATATCTTAATACTCAATCAACCACGTATTCCATTTAAGATCGATCTCGGTAAAGAAATCGAAAGATCGTTTTATACTCATTTCATTTCAAACCTTCACCCTTATTGTGCTGGAACTGACTCCATTGTTATGGAAACTGGTAAGACCAGGCCAGCAGCTAAGTAAATTGGCGGCTGGCCTGTGAACTAACCTATTGATACCCTGAGTATCTTTCTACGTCAAAACTAAGCAAATATCTAAGGTTTTGGAAACCAGACGACACAATAATATATTTTTTAGAAAACCGCCCAGCACTCTTAGGGTTAAAGTCAAAGGTAACTCGGTCAAATGACAATCTTTGGGGAAGCTAGATTAATATGTCTTCCTATCTGGATCAAAGTAATCAATTCAAGTGTGTATTCAAGTACTTCGTAAGAAGCTAGTATAGGCCACAAAGACATACATGTAACACGTATCTATTGTAGTATCAATACAGGTTTACTTATGGCTCAACATAATCGTTAGGTTGCAGTTTCCTAACGAAGGTTTACATTTTAATGTCAAGTCCCCTTATAACTTTTTTCGTCGGATGTCTTCGGTCGTTTTCGGTATATCGGTCGTCGCCGGAATTATTTGGTTAAATGCGTAGAGTTCCGACTATTGACGATGTAAACCGAGAACAACCGAAAAAGTCTTACAAGAGAATGGGTTTTAAAATTAATTTTTTTATGGGGATTCTACTTTTACCTTGCAAATGGTTCTGCAACTTCTTTCACGTCTAATCGCTGAGAATGATTGACGAGGTGCCTGAAAGTCATTCGGCAACCTTTGGAAACGTTGTAACCAAAGTACATGTCTGAACATTCGTGGAACAATAAACGGGTACTGAAATAATACATACTCTTATTTTTCACTTTTATATTATGCTTAACGCCATATACAGTAAGTTGATTTAAATTGCGGGAACGGTTTATGTTATACTGGTAAGTTATTCTAGAACATTGTGCTGTGCAATGAAGACTGCTACACAAAATAAGAAAATCAAGGACTAACGCGTATTGACAGCTTCAAGTCAAACAGAGAGCGCTTTTCATATCCCATAAGTAAAAGACAACACCATATCAAGTGTGATAACGAGAGATATACATTGACATTAAAGCATTTACAACTGGTCGCAACGATTTCAAGAGGTATATGTATACATATAATAAATGTTAAGTGGAAGTAACCTAGGACTTGTAAGATAGATATTATTTCATTAGTGTCTTCAACATTTGTATCCCTTAAACAAAATCACCCTCCTCATTTTAACATGTTATAACGATTACACTGTGCCTAATATATAATGTCACCGGTGAAGGTCATATCTTCAATTACTGATTGGTAAGTGGTATTGTACTATACGAATATGGAACCTCAAGAGAACGAACCTCTCTGATACTGGGGTGCTTTATGCAGACACAAGCCTGGTAGATATCACGGGGAGTAGGCTTATAGACCACAGTCTTAATATTGAATGTCAACACGGCTAGTAAAATCGGGGGTCGAAAATCCGTAAGTAAACATGGATATGAGCAGTTGTTAAGATATTTCAATCCTTTACCCTTTGGTCGGCTTTGAAATTATTCCTTACTCAATAATTTCTCTGGAACGTAGGTGTTGGTTGAAAATGGAGTAATTTGCTTATTCAATCAAATAATTAAAAAAAATATGGACTGATCAAATGATATTTTAGACGAGTCCAATGATGAAATTACTTTGGGCTCAAATATAGAAGATAAGTTTTGTAAGATAGTATATGAAAACTCGATTAATATGTGTAAGGTTTTACAGCCCCCATCAAGAAAAACGACTAATATTATCGTCTATTGCACTATTTGTTCGATTCTTGGCATAAGTTTTAAACACCATGCTTGTGATGCGAAATGTTTATAGTAGCCATGATGAGAAATCTAGATTTAAAATAGATCAATGTATGGTAGTATTTTGAAATTGCAATCAAAAGGAGTTTAAAGATTTATTGAGATTTGAACTCATTATCATGTTTGATTCGATAAAGAAAGCGTTCAGTCTTTGTTTAATTCATAAATGAGGTGTGTTTTGTAAGTTTAAACATATTTTATTGTAAAATATTTTTGCAATTGGATTGGGACGGAAGCTATAAGCTTATTGAGTCCCTCTCCTGATTAACATAACAATGTGTTTTGTTTATTTGTTATGACACGATTGATCCGATCAAATACTTATTTAGTCATAAATAAAACACTTCATTTGATGGCAAGCTAGATCAATTTCATCAACGTTCCCACACCTGTATAAGGTCATTGCGACAACAATAATTAACTTTAAAAATTCTCCCACATTCACCACTAATATTTTTTGTATAAATGTTTACACATAACAATTTCATTCAATTAATAATGCATTTATTATTCGGTATCTGAGTATTTATATCCCGGGAGCTCCTCTGCGAAAATAATAAATGAGTCTTGATCAGTTCCTAATAAACAGCAAATACCCGAACATTTGCACAGCTAAGACAAAGTTTATTTAAATGCGAAGATCCATGTGTAAATAATTTGTAAATAATCCGTCAAAATATTTGATCTTCAGATTGCGGACCATCCGAATGGAACCACAGGTATTCGCTTGAGCATAGATTGATCGACGTCATATGAGAATGAGTATGTTATGTTATCGGAAAGATCAGTTTGACAAATCGGCCATTATCGCTCCGGGATGACGTTTTACTTTACACTTTACGCTTAAAATTTCCGTAAGTGCAAAACAACACGCCCTCTTACTTATAAATTAGTACGATCAATATTGCAACATGACACATCGTTGGAGTCGTCTCTCCGAGACGCTTCCAATGACGTGTTACGTTGCAATACTGTTCTTTTATTTAAGAAAAAATCACTGTTTGTTAGTTTGGACTTACGCAAATATTTTCCTTAAGTCGTTTAGTGAAACGGTAGCCTTGTCGACAAGTTTCAATCAATTGATAATTGAAAAAGGTGTATCGTTCGTTCTAAGGTAGTGTACGTGTATTTTTTCGGCAATGTTTTTCACGAACATTCGCTTATGAAGCGCTGTGTAAAATTGATCTGAATACCTCTGTTGACCGCTTTATTCTTCGTGGACGTTTCATCCAAAAGGTTGCAGAACCACCAACCGGGTACTATAGTCTCTATTTTTATTGGAAAGCTGTTTCCTGTAGCTGCTTAATTCTGATAAGGGAAGATACCCAGAGTAGCAAACAGGCTAGATCAAAGGCCAGCCACCAATCTACTTCGCAAGAGAATGTAAAAAGCATTACTAATGTACCAGTAAATACATAATTCAAAGTACGTTGTCTTTTATCACAGTATTAGATGAATAACATGGTCTGACGCGATGTCTCCAAACAAATACGTTACGATGAAAGTCATGTGTTTCATTCGCCATTCAAGTGTTCGTGATCAAATTAACCGAGCGTCCTACTTTATAGCTTAATGTTTAATTACACCAATATACGCCATAGCTATTATAAAAGAATATAACGAGGGGGAAATTAAAGTATGAAAGTAAATAGGGAGGATTTAAAAGTGCATAAGATTAAATGAGAAAGTGGTTATTAAATTGCTGTATAAACCAGTTTTTAAAAAGACGATCGCCCAAAAAAGAAACAAAGGTAATCGGCGAGAAACTATGGCATACGGTTTAATCTTATATACAAAATGAAAACAATGCAACATAAGTATATATTGCAATGTCTCTCTTTGACGATGGCTTTATCTGGCATGACCAGCCTTTATTGGCAGTGACATTTGTGGTCATTCTAAATCATGAAGGACCGGACAACGTTATATAAATGAAATTATGTTGAAGAGATATTAAGCCCATATGAAATGATTAAATAAAATATATACAGTAATATCATATCAGTTAAACACGAGTTGTTTGACCAGAGCGTGGGTGGTGTGAGAAGTGCCATATTTTTCAAACAATAAAACTCGAAACAAGAACCAAAACAAACAGAAAACCACATAAGAATCGACACCCGGTCATCAAGTCCTAGTAAATTAATCCAACCAATGCCACCATTTCTTTTGAAATATCAACTGACGTCAAGCCTGAATGTCGTAAACAAGCTTGAATGTCGTAAACAGACTCAGCGGCGTGTGCCTGGTACCATTATAATATGAGGTTGGGTGTTTCTTTTGTTGGGGTTTAAATCCCGTTTTATTATCTTAGAAGGTATATCATGACAACAATGACGGGATGACAAACGCATCATTTCGAATATGTCGTCTCCGAGTAACTTAAAATGATTAGAACAAGCTGAAACACGTCAACCATAACGAGGCGATGACAGTTTTATCTTAACCCTTTACCAAACAATAACGACATTTTACCACTTTGATGCAGACGACCGTGGAAAACCCTATGGGCAAAGGAGAAATAGGTCGTTCCATGCAATTTTTCCTTCACCCACAATATGTTTTATTCTATTAGAAGATTACTTTCCAATTTCATCACATTTTGAAATGTTGTCTGCACACTTGAATTTGGGACAGTCGAAAATTTGTCGTTTGGTAAGGGTTAAGCTATTCTTCCCAAGGGATTTTGTCACGTGTACAAATCAGAACCGAAAGCAATCAACACTAGCTATTTTAAAAATGAATATATTTATTATACAATATGTGCTAGAAAGCATCTTGAAAAAACCTATATCCTCATTCACTGCCATTTATCTTTGGCACAGGGTCTTCAAAACCTTGGACACCAAATGCGCTAATGCCATGTACCGTAAGGTAGGCGATTAATAATTTCACAATATATTCTGTAACGTACACAAATACTCTATAAGATATTATTGTGTCTTGTTAATATAATACATTATTATGTCTTGTTGTACCAATTAAAAAGAAAACGGTATGCCATCAAATGTTGAACGTCATCTTGGCTAACTCTACATAAAATAATATAGATTTTTAAATCAACGGTCACGAGTTGCCTCCCTTTGGATGTACCCACTTATTTCAATTGTGTGATGGAATCATTGCAATTATTTTAATCGTTGAAACCCGCCTTTCAGAATTCTTGAAACGAATTGAAATGTGTTAGAATTCTTCTTTCAATAAGGTACTTAAACCGCACAGGGTTATCGGAACAGAACAGAAATAACTTTAATGCAACAAACATTACAGTTGATGGTCATAAACTCATGTACAAGGAAACATATTTGTCACATGAATCGACAAAGATAACAAAGAAAATGATAGAATATGAAAAAGAAAGATTGAGAAATAGATTACCGATTCATCAGGACTAATGAAGTAGCGCATGTTCTTATACACATTAAGACACAATCGGAACTACTCGGGTATTTCCGTGAGCTGTGGAATACACCTCGGATATAAGTGTTGGGTTACAATTTTTCGGGTAAATCGACATCCGCCAATTAACACATTTTCTAAGCGTGCACGTTAAGTAGTTCAATGTGTATGGACGTGTTGAACATCCGTTTAAATCATTTTTTTATCAGTAACTCATACCAAATAGCGAAACTGTTGTTGTGACATGTATAATTGTTTCCTCAATCAAATTTAACGACTTTAGAGATTTCAGATTTCAGATTTATTTTTAAAAACGAAAGTAAAGTGACGTCATTCTCGCGGGAAACAATATGGCGTCATCCCTATTATTTCAGAGGTGTTTTCATTGGATAAACCCGATGTGTTCAGATTGATTAAGACATAAACGTATGCACGTGTATAATTATAGCCCTTTAGCAAACGGCAAATTTTCGACCGTCCCAAATTGAAAGAGTTTGTCCGACATTTTAAAACGTGATGAAATTCAAAAATAATCTTCTGGTATGGCAGAAAACATTGTGGGAAAAGGAGAAATTGCTCGTCACGAGCAATTTCTTCTTTACCCACAATGTTTTAAAAGTCGTCTGCAACAAACTGGTCAACTAATTCCGTTCCCTTACAATTTTGTTCGGATTGCGAGACATCCGGATTATCGGGGTCCGGATAAACGAGGCTTCACTGTATATGCACATCTATACGTCAGTTTAGATACGAATTCATTATCCTCGTACCGGTGCATGTAGCGAAAAAAACCCCGACTATATTAAGATTATTTCCTGATGGTTTCATAATTGAAATGCTTCATTGTTTAGGAGACAAAAAGTCCCCAGATCCATTTCAAATAAACCAAACTAACATCATTAATGCAAATCTCCCCGACTATCGGATAACAAGACAAAAACCTTCAAACAAATCGATTAGAGTCGCGGAAAGATAACAATAAATATAGAATAAGAGAAGAAAAAATAGGTCTAATGACAAATAGCTTCCCTATCGCCTGTCTGAAGCGCTGTTAGGGGCGCATTTAAAATGCAAAGACACATGATCTATTAATTGATTCGCTATCACAGCGTGTTCGAACATAATCTCCCGTGTACGGCGTGTCAGGTTTAATGAATAACCCTGTCAATTTGCATAAACAGTCGCGATGTCGCTCCTGTGTTGACAAGGAAATGAACACGGATATGTTAGGAGAGAATAGAGAAAAGAAGTTGTGGAATACACTTGACATCATCGAAGAACATCCTTATAAATTCGTTATAAAGTATGAGCTAGAAAAAGTAAAAAACGGTGTACATATTACATGGAAGTCCAGCAAAGGTGTCTGAATGCATGTCCGACACCTCTGTAAATTACATGACAATTTACAGGTCTGAATATAGAGGCCCTGCACTAACTTAGTATTTAGCAATTTTAAAGTTCATAAGTATTTGATACGTCTGTCCATCCAAGACGTGGGCAGGGTTGTACGGATGGATTTCAGAGACATTTAAAAACTTCATGAGTCAAGAGACATGAGACATTCGAAAATCGTTGTGGCCAGTGAACAATGCTCCGTAAGTCTGAGGAACGAGCTATCAAACCATGGCATAACGTACATTTCCTTAACCCTTTACCAGACGCCGAACTTTCGATTGTCCAATATTGAAAGAGTTTGCAGACGACATTTGCTGTCAAACTAAGAAATCATAGGGAATAGAAGAGTCATTGCGCTCTTTCCGTCTTTTCCTTTTTTTAAAAGCACATATTGTTTTTTCCTACAAAATGATAGCAACAGGCATTCAGTTACAAAACCTACTTTGAGACTTTACGTTGAAATCTAATCTATTCATTCAATCCAATATGATTTACACTTGATACGACCGCTTTATCTATCTTTAAGTATGATGAGCTGTGATAACTTAATTTCCCGTTCGTTGCACTTATGACGCCTCTCTACAATATTTCGTTGTGGAAGGCGAAAATTGACATATTCTACGATATGAGATTTTGAAAGTGCATTTTTTTTCTTGAATCGAAAACGAATATAGTGTGTATGTTCTTAATCTTCACGTTACAATATGTCAAATATCTTATTTTCTTGGTTAAACTTAAATGGTATCACAGAGAATAGATACAAACAGTGACTTGTCTCATAAATGGCATCATACCCCTTCTCTTGCATTATCGATCTCCTCAAATGTTGCAATTACCATAAAGACATCATCTTTACAGATATATCGTGTCGTTACTGTATGCAGATAAAGGATGGGCAATTTTAAGCAATCCATTTGACTGACATTAACAACTGTTGAAGAGATTAGCGTCAACGCCAGGACAATTCATCACGTCTCGCAATGTCTCGTCAAGTCTCATTCAAATCTCGTTTGAGTCCCGCGACGTGACATGTGCCCCGTGTCGTTTCGGCTAGAAAATAAGTTTAGCTACTGGACTGTGATTCAGGCGTTACCAAGTTTGCTCGTATGATATTGGAACTTGTTTGAGAAATCGCAGTCGATGGGTTATGTTTTTAGGTCATTCGCGCCCGTCGACTGCGATTTTTCTGCTGTGTTAGACGTAACGCCGTTATAAAGAATGGGTTATCATTTACCACCAGAACCAGAAAGTAGATTGTCAACTCATGCGAGGTACACAATGTGGTTCTCATTGGCACAAGTAGGTGAAAAGCCAAGATACTTGTGTCCTGTTGTGGCGCGGCCACGTGATTCCCCCGCCTGACCTTAACGACAGTTGAAATCTTGCTTATCTTAACAACAGTTGCAAACCGGCAAATCCAATTGAAGGGAATAAATGTAGGTATAAAGCTCAACTTGACGATATGTTTGTTTCTTTATTTTTCATTTTTACATCGTGGTTGCGATTTCCAATTCATAACACAAAGCCAAACTCGTCATAGATGATGGCTTACTCCTTACGGCTCATAAGGCTTAATCAAGATGGGTTCAGTTTCTGGGTCTTCCACATTGATAATCAGCCGGGCAATGTCTTTACTCTAACCAATAGGCCACATACGATCTTAGAAAAGGTGACAGTTATATAAATAGAAAAAACCCAGAAACGGTAGACGGGTATTGCGGTGAAACAGACAGGGGTAATTTGCATAATGGGCGTAAGTATGCATCACGGGTCCATTAAGTTGTCAAACAAAGACATTAGGCGGTCTGACGCATGGATAACGGGTGCGATCAGCTTACAGGAGGGGACCGGGTCTCAACGAAAACGAATCTATTGTTTGAACCGTTTTCCTCAGAACGAGAAGTTGTGGGACTGATCGAACTTGATAACGACAACAGGTGGAAAAGTAAAACATGAAACTGTTAAGAGAAAATGATACTTTCTTCTAGAAAGTTTTCGTTTCTTGTTTTCACTGTGTTGTCCAAATACTCCAGGAACAGCCGTATGAAAGACTTGAAAGTTTTAAAAGGTAATAGAGACATACATCTATCTAATTGAAAGGTACAATAGCATCTTCAAATCAGTGAGGGAAATACCAGAAGTATGAATGTGTGTAGTGTTTACTTTTCTGTTTGAACCATAATGAGACTTACTGGTGATGTATGTCTGAATTTGTGGGATAATTTTCCCAAACATATACACAACTCATTAGTAGACATGTAGACTTGTGCGTGAGAATATTGCGTGACAGAGACGGGGGAGTTTCTCAATAGGCGTGGGGCGAACTCAACCCTTAATAGTGCTGGAAACGTCTTCATATTGATGAAAACAAATTAGATCACAGGCCAGCCGCCAAGTAAATTGGCGACTGACCTGCTATCTAACATGTTTGCTACTCTTAGTATCTTTCCTCTTCGAACTAAAGTAGGTATTTACGGGTTTTGAAAGCAGACGACACAAAAATCTATTCTTAGAAAATTGGCCAGCATTCTAAGGGCTAGACCCAATTCCTAGATAAAGAAACGAGAAAATGGCTACGCTCAATGACGAAATTGTTCACAACGATTGTTGAATTGCAAATACAAAACTGTGTCTAATAATCGCTTAATCCGAAACCTGAATCGTAAATAGATAACGTTTCTTATGTTATATTTTTCTTATCTTAGATTGAAGTCGTTTGTGCTTTTAATCAGTTTTAACCCTTAAAAAGCTGTGTAATTATCTAGAAATAAATGTTTGTGTCATCTGATTTCCAAAAATCTTTAATATCTGCTTAGCTATAATGAGTAAAAATACTCAGATGTAGCAAACAGGTTAGATCACAGGCTATTCGCCAATTTACCCGGCGGCTGGCATGGATCTAACCTTGTTGCATACTCATAATGCAGGTCCCAGCAATATATGGGCTCAACAATAATTTAGTCACAAGGGTTCGTGACATTCGATACATGACTGCCTCCGCTTACATTTTACAAGGAGACTTTGACGTCTTAATTTGTTCCCCATAACCTTGAGTTAGTATGGTCATTACTTTTAATACTTGCCTGTATCTAATTCATATCAAGGCGTGTTCGAATATAAACAAATTGATTTTGTCTAATTATATGAGATTTCATTACGATTGCGCAATCTTTCATTAGACATATGAATTTGATTTATCAGAGAATTTATGTGATTATGCATGAAGCTTGCTCAATTGATAAAACATCAGATTTATTCATAATCATGTAGTTCTAGTTCTTGCAGAAACTGCAATAATCCATCGGGTCGAAAATGGACTTTAGACGAATGCAAAACACTTGAAAGTTATAACACCTATTTAAGTATCTTGCTCACATTTCTTTTGATACATATTTAGATACTTTGCGTTGTTCGTTTAGGACTTGAGCCAGGAGATTCCTGTTCAAAAGAGACATAGCATCAACAAATGATTAAAGTTTATATAATGACAAAGACAATAGTTAGAAATGATGATAAAATACGTAGTTAAACGTCACATGGAGACATCAGACTGCTCAACTAAGCATCATTTAGACAACGGAGATAAATAACGGTCTTTAATTTCGAATCATTCACGACCGGAAAATGAGTTAACCCTGCCTAATTTCCCATTTTGATTTGGTAAATACAGACCGTTCCTTGGCAGGATAACTTGTCCCTTATATGACTTGGATTGGTAACTAATTTACGTTATCTCTTAATTGCAAAAACAGTTACAGTTTATCGCAACATCCATATAATACAAACATTTCATGACAAAGAACACATAAGAGAATATATAAAAGCATAGATGTTAGCTGAAGAACAGAACATGGTGGGAAGTATATTTTTGCTTATGATTCAGTTTCACAAGACATTACCTCTTGCTGCAAAATCTGATTCGGATGCATCATCATTCAAATGAAATTTAACATCGTTTAGAGAACAAACCACATCAGAGTAGCATAAAGCAAACGTTTGGAAGAATATCTGATCGAACCGTTATCTTATTTTCATGAATTACGTGTACTATGTCCGATTCACAATCAATTGCAAACAAATGCCCATTTTTTTTTTAAATCGAACAAAAGAGGGAGAGAAATAAGATAATCTTGCCGGAGCAGTCGATCTTCACATGTTATGAATTGTCTATAGCGTTGGTCTCAAAAAACGATGCTTTATAGCCCCCTCTCATTTGCATGGCGCGAAGCTGCCCGCATTCAAGCAATGAGAATTGCAATCTTTACGGATAAACGAGACGATTGTCTTCGGTAATTTCTGACGAGACGGTTTGGTGCCGCCAAGGTTAACCAGTTCTGACTTTACCCTCTTCCATGATGCATCTGTTTGACGTTTCTGCTCAAGGCGTATCTTGATACCACCCCAACAAAAGGAAAACATGGTTTGAATGTTTGTTCTTACTTTTACACTGTGAACTTCTGTTAAATAGCAATATCACAGTTCATCTTATGTCCCACTATTTGTTCTCTGCTGTTGCAACTAACTTGGTTCAGACATAAATTCATATTTCGAGGTTTGGGATGTTTTGGTTCGTAGCTTATCTTTATTATAAGCAACAGCCAACTGAAATTTAACATTTGTAAAAAGAAACTGTAGGATTTCCTATTTTAATTCCAGATGGAAACCATTGTGGTAATAACTGCGCGTAACAGGAAGTTTCTTTCTATTTTCACAGTATTTTATTCGTTCACATATGTAATGAATAGAGGACATATCATTAAATTGATCCATTAAAACAATAGGCGTTATTTACGCTTTTAAAATGGTTTGTTATTAAATCATTTCAGCATCATTTCAGTTATCCAATGTTCGAAATTTCTGACCAAAAGAAAGCAAAGCAGACGCAATATTGTTATTTAACTGAGCAAAGTAGTGAGGAATTGATTCTGCTTAGCATTCATCTTTTCATAAATAACCAGCCAATCATATTAGAAACATGTAGTATTCATGTGTGTTTTGATTTTGTTATATGCGTTTGGCAATATTCTGTTCGTAATGAAATTAAATTGAATTTATGAGTCGTTTAGGAAATATGCCCGGAACGAAATCATTTGGGATTTACAAATTCCCAAATGAATCTCTTTATCAATGTAATCCATTATATAAGTTGATAAATGAATGGATGTATATGAATCAGTTGTTAGATACATAGATAGAAACAAGTCTTCAGATGCACATGCTGTATAGTAAAGGTCGGCTATGGTCTTGGTTGATTTATCAACCCCATTATATTTGTGCAGAACGGTGCCAGAGTTGTGTTCACTGCACATCGGAAATGCTCGAATACTTCTTCCGATTGTCTGTCTAAAACCCATTCGTTGAAGGTAAAAAGTAATTTTCTTTTCAACCTGTCAGACAACACTAATACGACCCGGAAACAGACTCTTCTTTCCAAACTTATCAGTTATATGCCGCAGAATAGTTATCATGAAAAGATTATGTGGCTTATCTTGTGCCTTAATCATCCGTATTGGCTTTATCTTTGAGTTCCTTTCAAAGGTGGCGATATGCATGCATAATATCTTGGGCAATAACTTTATTTTCCCTTTGAACCATATTGTTGATATGCATTGGAATTGTCTCGTTGAGACGGTTTTACCGCATATCGGCAAAAAGGTTTCAACGTCTGCTCTCAGTGCCATTAAAATTACCGAGATTTATATCCAATGTCTATTTCAATCTTAAGAGAAAGGCATCAGTAACATTTAGAAAGTTATTGTA
This sequence comes from Cerastoderma edule, assembly GCA_947846245.1. Taxonomy (NCBI): domain Eukaryota; kingdom Metazoa; phylum Mollusca; class Bivalvia; order Cardiida; family Cardiidae; genus Cerastoderma; species Cerastoderma edule. The sequence goes on from OX401415.1 coordinate 10,105,341, forward strand.
TAAGAAAGTAGCCTTATTGAAAATAATGCATGCAAAATAGTCTGATGTAAATTTCTTTAGGATTTATTCATTTCATAATCCATATGTTGTTTTGAAAAACAAAGTACAGTTAAGTATAGACTGAAAACCTACTCGAAGGGGATATCATTATTCATATTTTCTGAACTTAGGATTTTCCATTCGTAAAATAAATTATCCGTTGCTTGTTTTTTATGGGTATGTTCTCTTTATATGCCAAAAACCTGAATGTGCTTAATGTGTTGATATGTTAAGTTGACTCAAGGATAAATTCAAAGCACAAACTTTAAATTGTTTAACATCGAAAATGTCATAGCACAACACATATGGTTATCAAAATGTATGATACTTTTGCATTGTGAACGAAACAAGCATTTTAGATGACATTGCACCACACAGTAATGCCTTTGTAAATAAGAATAATGGTGGTGAAGTACGTCACGTGTCATGAAGCAACAAAGGTAAATAAGAATAATGGTGGGGAAGTACGTCACGTGTCATGAAGCAACAGAGTAAATACGAATAATGGTTGTAAAGTACGTCATCTGACAAGAAGCAACAAAGTCTCACTAATTCTCGGAGTCAAGTTTCGCCCAAACGAGAACATGTAATGCAATTTCCTCTCGTCAAGTCGATAGAGGTTACGTGACCGCGGTCATATTTATCAAATTGTCGGCTGATTACAAGAAATACCAAGTCGAAACAAACACTTCCGGTTTGTCCCTGATAATGTGTAATTTGTTTGATATTTCCGACCTCGAGACTCGTTGACCGCGAGCAAGCCGTATCATAAAGCCATTTGTCATCTCGATACAATCTACTCTATCGTATTTGGAAACCCGATTTGTTGTTGTGTTTGTGTGAGCTCGCCTTGCAAAAATCGTAAGAAAACACAAGATAGAAGCTTGATTTTACTAACCATAATAAACCATCATAAAAAACACGACTTTAAATCAGAAGACATTGGTACACCTTATTACTTCGACGACCAATCATTGCAGAAAGAAGGGAAGTTGTATACGTGCGCAATATCTTTTTCTTCCAACAATAGCTACAATGTCGTTTTTGATATAACCTTTTATGTCCGGTGAAGGATATGGGATTGAGCAACAATTTCGCTGTATTTCGAAAATGGCAGCTCATTTCCGCAGGCTTTCCTGCACTTATGAAGCAAATCGATGCCAGACCGACGGGCTGTGTTTGGCCGGTTTTGTTTCACATCAGAGAGCTTATGGGAAATTAAATACGACACAATTATTGAGAAATATAGTTTTTAAGGGATCTATCATGAGGCTAGCGAAATGAACATTTTCTTAGTTACGTATTTCCGAAGTGCCATCATTGGGACAACAGAATAAAAGAAAACAACAAAAGAATCATAGTCAAACGTGCATGAAGTTAACCTTTATTGTTCAATCAAAACAAGCTGTTTTGCTTTTGGCTTGGCAGAGACGCTATGAACTAAATATCGTACAACAAAATAAATCTGTCTATGCTATTAGTATTGTGTCATATCTACAGCAACCCACAAAGACGTAGTTCCTTCTAGTTTAAAGTACATCCAATGATCTATTCCTGATACATTAAATCCCTTTAAATTCCTTCCAATTCAACTAATGCTGTCACAAGGAAAATTTTCCGGATTGGCGAGACTCCCTACTGGGAATAGAAGTAGCTGATTTATCTGGATTTCAAATTCCACTTACAGTGCATGTTATTATTAAACATGTAATGTATCGAAATCAAGGGTTACTCTGAGTATACCAAATAAAACATAACCATGCACCCTGGTAGCGCATTCGACCTTGCGTAGGTTAATTACAAATGGGCCTAGATTGAAAACAGGCATTCGTCAAGCGGAGGGCCATGCTAGAGTACCATTGAGCAAAGCCAGGAACACCAGGCTGATAATTAGACAAGTAAAAGACAAAGAGACCGAGAGATGAGATCTATATGTTTGCTATATCAAATATACCTTAAGTGATTGGCTTCCAAGGGAAGAGAGAAATAACCGAATATTGTGACTGAAGAAGGAATCATTCGGCACCATGTACACAATTGTTCCAAAGCTGGTACTGGTTCAACAGACATCTGTCATCAAATGATGCTTATAAGATAAATCAAATTTCTTCATTTCTATGTGAAGCTTTCGACATTTGCAAAACTTATATGGCAGGTAATTGACGTGTAGATATTGTCGTTTTGAGTTAAAATTAATATCTCTTTGTTTGGTATGTGCTGATGTCGGGATGAAAAGTCACAGGCTTTCCGTTTTAAAATAAATTGTTTGTATTTTGTTTGACTATGTATCATAAATGTGAGGGTATACTTGTATAATGGGGCGGAGGCTTAAATTATTTGAAATAAAGATAATTGTATTGTATTGTTTCCTAAATTCATGGGCTTTTGGTCTTATACCATCATTGGCGATCGTACATTTTACTTGTAGAACAACCCAATCAGAAGCAAATGTCTCGTCTCTTCATGACCGCATGTGGTGGGCGTGATGAAGCGAGCCACTGGAATGGAGATGTAATGGTCACATCGTTATCGAGACTGACAGAGTTCAGTGATCGCTGATACACAGGTCATTGCGTCAAACGACCGCTTCCCCGTCTAGATGAAAGGTCATTCTAAACTGCAACTCAATGCAGTGAGTGATTGCATTCATTTTTTTGCTATTAATGACGGTATTTTGATTGAATGACTGCGGTAAGTATAGCGTGTCATGCTGTTTTCATATTGCAACCAATACCATGCCGTTTTCCCCTCATAATGGGGCATCAACCATTTGGTCAGTGGCTTTTTTCAAGTATTCTTTAACAGGTGTTGCAAATTGAGGAGAAACAAAGTTAGCGATTAATTCAAAGGATGTTACATTATACGTCTTTGCGTATAGAGTATTCAATACAACTGATGAAACATTTAGCCGATCTCTGAAATCTGCGAATCATACGGGCCTTAATGTGCATGTCATTACGTAAAGTGAATTTCCCACCTAGAAAATAGTTTTTTAACGGTATTACCATAAAACTATCATTACCAACGCTAGGAATCACACTGGCTCTGCTTTGAATATTTTTCTGTGATCTACCAACCACGAGGACTGTAATGCACAGATCATTACGTAATGTGACCGTCATTTTGATAAAACAACGACATCTTAGCCCTCATAGTGCTGGAACCGACTTCATGCTTTTGCAAACAAATTAGATCCAGGCAAGCCGCCAAATAAATTGGCAGCTGGCCTGTGATCTGACCTGTTTGCTACTCTGAGTACCTGTCCTTGCTTAAATTAAGCAGTAATTTAGGGTTTTTGAAAGAGTACGACACAAAAATTCATTTTTTGAAAATTACCCAGCTTTCTAAGGGTTTTACAACCAAAGTAATATATCAGATTGTTTTTGAAGAATCGCGATGCCCTGTTATTTGATGCACATGGGGTCTTCTTTATCAGTGCAAGCACCGTGTGTAAAATCGTTCGCATCGTATTAGGGGGGAGGGCAAAAAGAATAAGACGAAATAAGACGAAATTAAAACGAGGATAAATGATGTATTGTTTATGTAACGTGTTTACCAAAGATAACAAATAAAAGAAGAATAAAAAGTTATTTACAAAAAGGTTATCTTATTCACATTGTGAATCAAACATAATCGAAACTGAGTTTACCAAGAACGATCTCTATTGGTGTCATATCTCTTTATATAAAGTTTTTATCATATTGTAATTTGTTAAGATGTCTTTTTTCTGCTCAAAATTTACGGCTTCTAGCCTTTCTCTAGCAAACTACCCTGACTGGCCAGACAATTTAAGCAATGTATCAGTATCATTAAAACCCAGTTTGAATTTACTTATATTATCATTTGTGAAACAAGTTCTTACAACGTTCATCCATCAGTTTCGGTTTTGCTTCCTGCACACATTACCAGCGCTCGGGCCGAATGTTGATTAATGAAATTTTTCAAAGCCGAACTAGTTACTCGCAGAATTCGAACACACGACCCCCGTTTCCAAGGACAGGCACTCCACCCCTGGATCAATGTCCTCATTTGAATCTAGATAATTACAATGACTTTGCACCGAAATATAGACCTCATGTGAAACATATATCTAGCTCGACCCAGGGTAAGGTTTTTACTATTAACAATAAAAACAATATAAGTTATGACTTTCCGCCATGACACTCGGACCAATAGGTCAGCATTGCAATTTTGAAATCAGCTTAAGGTCAATTTTGATGGCATGATCTTGACCATTGGAGGCTTGGATACGCCGACCGTTGCCGGGATATGACGGAACATTTGTGAAAAATGATATCACACAACACACACAACTCTCAGTCAAACTCTGTGAAAGACAGATATCTACGTCGTCGAAAAAAACTTCATAAATCACGAATAGACAGTCCCATGTTATCAATCAGGAGCAAGCGTCTATGGTATTTGGATGACGGTTATAAACAAGCTTCGGTTGAATCAGATAGATCAATCTTAAAGCTTGCCCATTAACTCGAGTAAATTACGTCTCAAAGGGATCCGTCAAGGTTTCCCATTGTGCGTACTATTGTCCTTTAATTTGATATCATGGAACTAGGGGCATCATCGTTAGAGGTACACAGCAAAAAGCTTACTCAATCTTTTTTTTTTAATTTTGAGATTATCCGAAATAACCTATATTTAGCCTGCATTTTACTTCGTCGAACATAGGTCCATTTGGGTCAATTATCTCTGTCCATACATGGGTGGGGAAATCTGAATTTTATTTGCTTGTCCTTGGATGCCAATAGCTGCTCATGTCCGTATTATAGTTGTATAGTAAATTTCGCTTTTTTTATAAGCTGGGCAATACTGACAATGGATATTGCCAGCCAAACAAATTCATTTTTAAGTCGAAACATAGCGTGGCCTTTGAGTATGGGATAACTGGTTAGTTGACACTATTTCCAAGCTACAGAAATAAAGTGCTTCCTGTAACATTTAAACACGTCATTAGTATTCCATGCATTGTTAAGAAATTGTTCAAAAATGGAAAGAATAAAGCAATATTGACTTCATTTGCAACTAGGGGTCCCCTACCATTAGTTATGAATACTGTGGAAAAGCGAAAGGAAATCTTGAAACGAATGTTCATTTAAAAAGATATTTAGTTTGCATAAACTGATCAGAGACGGGTTTGAATAATGCAATGCAACAGAACGATATTTTCGCTCGATCTAAAACGTTACTTTATTCATTTATATATACAGAACAGTAAATTAAAACGGTCACCCCGGTTTTGTATGTGTAATAGGAATATGCTGATGCAAAGCCACGCATTAGGCACACGTGTCTACGACCATTTTCGCCTGATCAGAGTCTCATTACCAAGACCGATAGTTTTTCTCGCCCTACATTATTACTTGCAGAATAAACATCACGCCATTTCAAGGGGAAAACTGGTCCCTGGTAATTGCCTTTTGTTTTCTCATTCAGACCACCATTAACCCTTCACAAAACGCCAAATCTTTGACTGTCACAAATTGAAAGAGTTTGCAATTGACATTTCAATCTGTGATGAAATTGGAAAATAATCTTCTGATAGGGAAGAAAACACTGCTGGAAAAGGAGAAATTGCTCGTCAAGAGCGTTTTTCTTCATTTTCCCACAATGTTTCCCAGAGTCGCCTGAACCAAACTGGTCAAATGTTGTCACTGTTTGGAAATGGGTTAAGAGGAAGAAAAAGCAAACGATGAAAGAAATCGACCTGTATATTACTAGTTGTACTTAGATGTTTAATTGCGTTTGAGACTTGTTTGGGAACGCGTATATATGCGTGATTAGGGAACCAAAGAAACAGTTGAGTCAGTTTGGTCGGTCTTTTAGTTATTTGAAGTGTTAGTTGGCAGTGATGTTTGGCAATTGATAGAAAGAGAAACTCTGAACAACGCATACTTCCATAAACCCCTAAATGGGTTTGAACCTAGTTATGAAGAATTGAGGCTTTGTGTGCAAAAGCAGTTAAAAGTCGAGAGGAAGATTTACACCAACAGTATTGATTTTTAATTTCAAACAGCATCAAACTAAAATCCGTAATATATTCACACTACAATAACCCTTTACTCCGTGAAACCTCGATGTGCTGCATTCGCTGCAGAAAACTTAAGAAACCAAATGATTAAATGATGTAATGCTTTCAACTAACAACTTATCCTCTAGATACATTGGTTTCAAAGCAATATCACGTTGAAAAACGTTTTCCGAGCATACCGTTTGTTTTCTTCTTACATGCTTCCGATTTGAATCATCAACAAGAACTATAAATAAGGAATAAAGAATGAATAAAGTAACACGAATAAAAAGAAAGATGAATTGCAATGTTTATAGTGCTCAATACAAGTTGTATTTAAATGCATAATTTCCTGGCCTTAAAACTATTACATTCGATTTAATTTACGACAAGACGACTTGTCCCCCTCCAACGTGATATCTTCTCCAAAGCACAAGAAACCTTTTGTCTGCCCACATAACAATGGCAAAAATTAACAACCTGTGCAGTGGTCAGAGGTGAATGAATAAAATATATATCTAACTTCAATAAACGTCGAGAAAAGGTATCTACATATGCACGTGACAATGCGTATAATAGATACATGTTTTAGCAATAAGTGCTGCATATACAGAGCTAAAATCTATGCCATGCACTGACATCTCAGAAATAAATTATTAGCAAATCTTCTAAAGCTCTGCAAACACCATCGTCGTATCCTCTACTCTATGGGCACGTTTGTCATACATCTTAGACTACTTTGTACCTTTACGTGTCATACATCTAACTTAGACTACTTTGTACCTTTAAGTGTCATACATCTAACTTAGACTACTTTGTACCTTTACGTGTCATATATCTAACTTAGACTATTGTGTACCTTTATGTGTCCTACATCTAACTTAGACTACTTTGTACCTTTACGTGTCATATATCTAACTAAGACTGTCTTTATCGCTGAATTCATCTTAAACAAATGCTCATTAAGATATCGGAGTAAATATAAGGTGACGTAACTGCATGGAATTCCTTGTAAATGTACGTTTCAGATAAAAACAATCTGTTTTGACTTATCATGTTCTGTTCTTAGAAACTCGTGTTGGATCGATCTGTTTCCCTACATTTTTGTACAAGAAAGAAGACATGTGATACCCTGAATTTCCTTTATTCGTTTATTGTCAGTGTTTTAGAACAATTAAGACGGCAGTTGTGTGAACTGACATCTTAAAATGTTTCCGAGCACGCCATTAACGCGTTTATTACGCATTAGTTCTCCCGGAAACAAAGTTCGTTCCTTTAGCTTATTACCCCACATCGGGTTTGTGTGACCAGGTCAAATTGAAAGTTCCTGCGAACTATAGCTGTAAATAGTAAATAATGCAACTATCTGTGAAGTATTATATAGGAAAACCATCGTGACAAAAGGTAAACTTGCTCATAATGAGCAAGTTCACCTTTTGTCACAATTGTTTGTTTGTTTCATATCAGATGTCATATGCTTTAAAAATGAACAGTTGTCCCCTAATCAAAATGAATAAATTAAATATCTACATTGCAATTTAGACTTTATATAGCTCTTTGTCTATCATAGACATGTAACAATGTTTAAGACAAGACATAGCATAAGATGAGGTCTGGTCATGTATCGTTTCAAATAAATGACAATAAGCAATCCAACTAAACAAAGGCTGTTAGATAAAGCAAATTGGAAGCAGAAGCCAAACTATTGAAATTATTTCGCCTGCATTGAAATGCTTTTGTTTATAAAGTCACACCATCAAAAGGTGATTATCAAATGTTGACATAGATATGCAAAGCTTTGATGCATAAACATGGATATCCATGATGTGTTCAAACAAGTAAAAATGCGCAAATACTCAGATTTTTTTAACCAATTCAGATCTTCAATTATTTGAGAAGTGTGCGTACATGAATGCTGAAACGCGCCCACTGATGCAAATGTTCTTCGGAAGAGAACCCCTTTGTAAATGTCGTAACTGCTCCAAGACCTTTAAAGATCGTCTTATTGATTTGATCCTAATGAGAACTTGAGACAAAGGATGAATTTTATGTCCATAACCAGAATTAACCACCAGAAATTACCATTATGTTGAAGATTGTATAAAACCCTAATCTTACGGAATTATTGAACGTGTTTACCCAACGAGTTTCATCGTATATCGTTTGTGGAATGAATTAGCAAACCCTAATCGTAATCATATGCGAAATCGGAAAGCACTACATGCGTATCAAAAGGATAGTTTAAGTGACGCAGTGCACATGAAATACTGTTGAAAACGACACACAAGAATGGTACGTTCAACAGTCTTACTTATCATTTCAGTTTCACACTAACGAAACTTCCTGTAACCCTTACAGTGCTGAACCCGAATTCATGCTTATGCAAACAGGTTTGATCCAGGCCAGTATCGAAGTATCGGCGGCTTCGCTGTGATCTTACCTGTTTGCTACTCTGAGTAGTAAATTAAGCATATATTTACGGTTTTAGAAAGCAGACGACACAAAAATCTATTTCAAGAAAATTACCCAGAGTTCTAAGGGTTTAGAAGAAATACAAAACACATGTATTTTAGAATTGCGAATAACGGAAACAGTGGAATTATTGTGTAACACCCAGAGAAACATGTGAGAAATCCAATTCTGTAATAGTCAAAATTGCATTAAGAAAGTATCATGTTTATCATTCTTAAAGCTACATAAGCAATAAAAGCCGAAGAAAACAAGTCAAGTACCCAAGAGCCTTTGGTAACCTGTTCAATCAAATCTGCATAAAACTGTGCAAGAAATCGTGTTACAAAAGGAAGACATTAGACGTAGAGAGGATCTTCTGTCTTTGCCACAGTCAATTAAAAACAGTTCGAAGGTTTAAACATTTTCCCTTTGTAATCCCATTAAGTATGGATGAGTCACAAAAGTTAAAGGTCTAGATAAAGAGACCCAAAAATATCTTTTACCCGAGTTATTCCTTATATAAATGGACTAATCCTACTTTGATGACATCGAGACGATTTTAATGAGTAATGAGTACCAACAACATAGGTTTAAAGAAACTTAATCATAGATTTGTGCATCGGGGGTAATAAACGTTGAACATATGTTATGTGTAATCATTACACAAAGGCCATTTCCGATTACTTTACTTCTAAGTTGCTGATATCCAATGTTTTCGTGAAATAACGAGAAGTGCACGGTAGGCGCCTTCTTGCCCATCAGCTCTTCTGTGGTATTTTCAGGTACAAAAATAAACATAGGAATTCTTTCTCATGTTCCTTACGAGTGTCATATGATGCGACCGATTAAACTTTTCCAAAGACTCACATGAAGATGGTATCTGAGAAACTACCCACTATTCTAAGCTTAGGCCATTGTTTACGAAAAACACGTTTACACGTTTTGTAATACCTGAAATATAAATGTTCTAACTTTTCAGTATGGTTCCGAACGGGGTTGGAAAGCAGCCAATAATCTTGTTTGTTTTTATGTCAGAAATGTATGTTGTCATTGAGTCGGTGCAATAGTATTTATTCTAAAATCCCAATATGAGAGCTGGTCGTTTTAAAGCATTTAGCTTGAGAAGTACTATACGTCTCATATTTTGACCTCATATCTAAAAGTAAATGAAAGCAAACGATACATAAATGCACGTATCAACTCTATCTTGAATCATCCATTTCTAAAGCTTGTTCTATAGTATCAAATTGCACTTGTCCGTTTCTATCTAATCTCATATAAGACGTATCATGATTAAACGATCTCCAACGAAGCAATGGTGCTATACGGTACACATCTATACATTGATGTAGTCCAGAGATGTCCTTTAATACTTAAAAGCATACTAGCGCTCAGAAAAACTGCAAAACTTGGTATAATGAGTTATAGTGTATGATAGATTATATTGAAACATAGCGAAACACCACTGGATCATGACACTATTACGCCTGCACTATTCATTAACTATTCACCAAAGTGTTTTTGGCACGTCTTTTGTACCCATTAATTTAACTCCATCGTTTACATTCGATCAACATCTAAAATAGCAAGGAGCGCTTGGATTAATGAGTGGCGATGACCTGGTAAGAATACTAACGTGAAAAACATACACATTGGGTCATTTATCCATTTCTAACAACGTGAACATTTAAAATGGAGTATTTATTTGGTTTCACTGGTTCCGACGTTTCTCTGCTGATCTTGTTTTATCGCTCATCGTAAACGAACCTTGTCGTATTCACTCTTTTAAAGGCATCATAAGAATGATTTCCCGTATCAGTTCCTTTGTTAAAGGGAATCCAAAGTGCTTTTAGGTTTATTGTCAATTATTCTAGAATTTTAGCAATTTAAATGTCAATGAGATCAAGTATGGCTTTAATGTTAAACACCATAAATCTATAAGCTGTCGAATTTTCTGAAGCATGTTCGAGATGTATCATGATAGAAAAGACTTTACAGGCGTTGAACATTCTAAAGCATTCGTTTAACAATGTGCAGGGCTTAAGAACCAAGACAAGCATGCAATATTCAGAAAAAATAAGGACTTGAAGAAGTCGTGAAATCGCTATTCGAATATTTGGTAACAACTATTCAAATATATTCAAATGTTTGACTTTACAACTAACTTTAATATCTTTATGTCTTTCACATCCGAATAATGCAACTTTTTATCCATTGTTCGCTTCTTGCAATTTCGACCCCGCATTTAAAGCATTTTTAAATAAAAAACCCGTCAACCGACTAACTTAGAGGATACACGCTTACAAAGTTGTTTTAGATTTCCATAAAAAAATCAAAAAAAAAATCAACAACACATATTTGGCTTGCTGTTATGCTAAGTCTAATGCCATACAATTTCTTACGATACTGACATTTAAACATAATAAAACAAGTGTCCAACGATGTATGTTTGCTTTAACACCATATTAAAACATCAAAAATGGTGAAAAGGCTTTGCAAATGTGATTGACCTTGTGGTATATTGGACCAAGTTATCGAAACGCTTTTCCCCGAAATAATATTGAGATAAGTATAAATATATAGCCGGTCGTTATCTGCAGACAGTGGTAATGCTTCCGTCAGATATGCCTGTAGTTTTGGGTTTTTTGCACAGACAACTGAAATAAACAGAATTTACGACATTTCCTTATCTCAAACATTCGCATTACTGCTAGCGTGAGAATTCAGATTTTTGTTATGTGTATTTTTTGTTAGCGTTCGCTGTTTTTATGATCTTAAGTAAGCACAAACATGCAATACTGAGGCAAAGGGGTTGGTTGGTTTGCTGGTTTGTAGTTTATCATTGTTAAAATATTGTTAAATTACGCTTGTCTCTGAACCAAAACCCTTTACCAAACATCAAATGTTCGACTGTCCCGAATTGAAAAGGTTTGCAGACGACTTTTCAAAATGTGATGAAATTGAAAAATGATTTCAAGATAGAGCAGAAACATTAAGGTAAAAGGAGAAATTGCTCGATTAGAGCAATTTTTCCTTTACCCCAAATCTACAACAAATGGGTCAAATGTCTTTATTGTTAAGTAATGGGTTACGGTAGAATACCCATAATATGCCTTGAACCCTTCTACCTTAATATGATGCTGGCTTGTCCACAACGATCATCAGTCCGCACTGTTGTTAAGCAAACAGTTTATTGCATCTGAATACAATCGTATTTCAAGCCTTTATGCCTCTTTATTCTTTTTTGTAGACATTGTAGACAGTTACTTAGATACATCAAATAGAGCGAAATATATGACCGATACTGAAGGATGTTCATAACCATCTTTATAGTTAAATTTCGATAGAATTTAAAAATATGTACCACTTAAATCTGTAAACATATTGCAGTTTCTAAAGTACGCACATTAATTCGAACACGGGCCTGTGTTATTTATTTTGAAGACGATCTGAAACTGGGTTATAATTAAATTCCTACTTGAGACGAGTAATTAAACACGGTGTGAGCTGTTGATTCTGCGGCTTTTTGCAAGCGATAACCAAATTAATTGGCACATACGTTGCCAAAATAGGTCCCGGCACTTCATTAAGTATTTTGCACAACCTAAGTCTTTTATTTAAATTTTTTTATAGCTTATATATATGTTTAAATACACCTCGGACTGTCTTCTCAAGTATCAAATGTGGCAAAGAAAAAATCTCTCAAATTCGAATGAAATCATTCTATTAACACTTCAACATCAGCGATCGAATGAAGGTAATGGATCATTCTAGGTGAAACGCTCTATAATGTTTCAAAACCATTCTCAGAATGTTAAATTCCTACCCGTCTGATACCCTCTTAAAGGTATTTAAAACAAATGCATTACTTTCACAAATCGGCGAGAAAATCAGGCGTCGAAAACCGTCTTCTTAATGCTCCCGTTGGGAGTACACATTTCTGGCTTATTTCACGGAGAAATGTTTTATTTATGAGAGTTTTTCATTTAGTTGGGAAAATAAAATCTTATAAAATCTTAATTAATTTCTCAACAGCTTAAGAAGTGCCATACTGGAATAAAATAAAAATCGTTATTATGAAAGTTGCATTTTACAAAAACTTTTGGTGTTATCTGTCTTTATTTGTTATTGACTTGGTGTTAGCAATGGGTGACGTAAATTGAATTGTTAAGAAATGTGATATTTAGCATTTGTGCTTTGCTATCTAACCCTTTGCCAAACGCTAACAATAATTAATCACTTTGTTGCAGACGACTCTGGAAAACATTGTGGGAAAAGATGCAATTGCTCTTGACGAGCAATTTCTCTTTTTCCAACAATGTTTTCTACTCCATCAGAAGATTATTTCCCAATTTCATCACATTTTGAAATGTCGTCTGCAAACTCTTTCAATTTGGGACAGTCGATAAGTTGATGTTTGGTAAAGGGTTAGCGCAGTACTTCATATAAACACACAATGATCTCATTAAAACAGGTTATCTAAGAAACCATTCTGACAAATGTATAATCGCCATTGAAAATAACTTTTAATTTTGACATGATGTACTACATGCAAATCCAGTCATGAACTAGTCTTACAAACCATCCAACATAAACTTATTTTCTAGTTTCGTTCTTCACGTAGATAAGTGTATTGAAATGAGTAAAGTTTTGGACAAAGCATCAACGACAATTCTACTTAAAACATATGGTATGAAGTCTTGAATCGATTTGCGAAATGAAACAAACGAAAAAATGATATCAAATGGAAATTACCCAATACAAATTGATACCGCCTATAAATGTAACTTTTGGTTCTTTTTTAATTAAGATACAATTGGTTACCAATTGTCTATTACAATATTTAGCACTTTTACAGGTCAAAAAAGCAGGTGCGAAACACATACGAAACAAGGGCGTGTCATACAAACTACTACGAAAACCCACTGGAGTATTGACACCATACTTTCATGACAACCCTGGTGATTCTAATCCATAGATATTAGATATGTAAACTGCTTAAATACCTGAAACATGCTTGAAAATGTCGGTAAAACTGCACGCATACACAGGACAAACATTTATATTCAAAACAGTAAATGTTGTTTCAAGTGACCATATTGAAAGGATACTAAACCTTATCATTTATCCAATATATTCCTAGAACCGATTTGACCTTACCTGTTTGCTACTCTGAGTATATTTCCTCATCAGAATTAACTAGTCATAGGATTTCCAAAAGCAGACGACATAAAAATGTATTTTTAGAATATTACCCAGCATTTTGAGGGTTAAAAACAAATTAAAGCTTTATTCGGACGTCACTGATCAAGAAAGCTCCAGAAGGGGCTTTCCTAATTTTTGCGTTCTGAACTAGGATATCTTATGTCTACAAATAATCGTTCAGATACTGTTTGAGTGTGATCCCTTAAGATTAGAATGATTCTTTTAAAGTGAATCGGATTCTTCTTTAGACCTTCTTTGAAAACAACGTCAAACTTCAAACAACCACAACAAAAGCCACGCATTTCATTCAAAAATGATTCAATCTGTCTTCTCATCCAACCGAATACATGGTATAATTAATACACAAGATGCTTCTCCGAGAAATGTTTTAAGAGATCCCGTATAATTAAATTTGCATTGTAAAACGACTCCCTTAAATAAGCCGTAATTGATTCAATTGCAGAAATATATTAACCCTTATAGTACTGGAACCGTCTTCATGCTTATGCAAACTGGTTATATCCAGGCCAGTTGCCAAATAAATTGGCGACTGGCCTGTGATCTAACCAGTTTGCTACTCTGAGTATCTTTCCTAAACAAAATGAAGCAAATTTTCTAAGGTTTAGAAAGTTAAAATCTGTTTTTCGAAAATTACCCAGAATTGTAAGGGTTAAAGTATCCGTGCGAATGATACACAGACTCGTTAGATGTATGTGGGGTGCATTGCCCCCATGCATTATCCAATTGTAAGAATGTATTCAAGTTACATCTGCACTAACATGTCGGGTCATTCATGAAGAGGTTCTTTATCTTATCAGAATGATATATGTTCTTGTAATTCCATCTTGTTCTTTGGTAAACATATTGGATTCAGAGAAAAGAAAATTACGAAATTTGCGATTTCTGAGTAATCACCGACTGCTTCAAACACGCAATATCCCATTGCGTCGAGGTCATTCACATTTTCTGTCTAGAATGATTTCATTATCGTTTGTAGTTAATCACAGTAACCCGAAAAGTTTTATACGGAAAAAAACGACATTCTTCTAAAACAAATAATTAGTATAAATGAAACTTTTAATAAGAAAAGTTGTATTAGTTGATTTAGTTACTCTGTATAACAAAGGTTTACAAAGAATGCATACTTTTATCAGATAAAACACTTGATTATATAAAACAAATTAACAAATAAACTTAAAACAAAAGCATAATTTACTATCAAATTCAATGATATGATTGACATCGACATCCAACACTTTCTCGTTTCGATGCGTTTGTTGTTTTTTCCCTTTACACAGGCACACGTTGAAAACGTTTGTTACGGGTACCTAAAGACCTTCGACACATGCCGAGAAATAAAAGCAGATGTGCACAGTCTAGGCTATAATGGGCAGTTAATTCATTGGCGTGGCACACGTTCAAAGATATCGTAGTTGGAAAAATATATTGTTTATTGCCTGATTCCATAACCGTTCCAAGTCATGGTGTTTGTAGCAATAGATCTGCTGCCAAGGAGAAGCCAGTCAATTTCATCTGTTAGTGCTATTTGTGTTGTTTTGAAACAACAACAAAGGTTTTGGATCATAGTTACAAAAGTTATAAAGAATTGATGGATAATGTTTTGAATCGGAATGTGATTGGGAAGTGGAATTGGATAATAATCCAAAGCAGAGCCCGATAACATTTACTATTTAATAAAACGCACAAAAAAGGAAGGAATACGGAAAATCATTATCTTGTAAACGGGAGACAACAGATAGAGAATGGTGTATTATATGTCAAAGTTATGACCTACTCATGACCTCATGACTCGTCATCGTGTTTAATGGTTAACTAGTGCGGAACGTCAAACATGTTGTACAGCACCTAGTTACCGATTCCAAAATGACAGTAGTTACAGGATACAAAAAAACATTTGTCTGCACTAGAATTTGAGTTCCTTTAAAATCTTGAAAAAAAGAAAATACTAGGGAAAATAAACTTACATATCAACAATTTTAATACATAACACTGTCTGTTGGTCTCTTTCAGAATTGATTGATTGACATAATTCGAGATATTTAGTTGAAATAGAACCGAATAGGTCCGTCATCATTCGTAACAGAAATTCCCCACATGTTATACTTCACGTGACGTTGTGCCCAGACTTGGTTTCCAAAGACAGACCTTACATGTAAACTAGTTGCAGTGTTATCGGTGCAAGTTTTACACTTAATTTTCATGATTATCTTTCTGAACGGATGTATTGAGTATGCATCGTGGTCTTCAATGGCTGTGCCTCAGTATAGCTGTGGTAAAGTGAGATGGTTTAGGTTTCAACATTAATTTCAATATAAATGCATATACATTTAGTTCCTATTTTGTGCAAATCTCAAGAAATAAACAACAAATACGTATACATCAATGGATCCCAAACAGAACCACACGATTGCGATATAATTGCAATAAAGTTAAACTTTTCAATTCATTACCCAGAGTACCATGAAGGGTTACAAATATTTCCATTGATCTATATCATCATCTATATCAATATATAATTCAAACCCTATTGACTGCATTTTGAAATCCATGAGAGGTGGTCTCCCTGGATTACGGAAAGTCAGTGGTCATATCCGGCTTTGTCAGCCCGTACATGTAGTCAAGTTTAGTTTCTTCGTCTATCGTTATGAACCTCCCTTTGCAACATTACTGAAAAACTATTGATGCGATCAAAACCCATTTGAGTAATTGTCCATATAAAGATAGTGTCTTTGTTTCATTTGGGGTGAATTGAATAACTATGAAGAAACAGACTAATAAACCATTAGCATGCCGCGTTGCTATATTGCTCCGGCGCACATTAAAAAAATTGGGACCAAGTTGGTATAATACAAGACATTAGTTCCCAAGTAACATGGATCTTCACTCAAGTTTCGCGTGTAATATCTTACCCTCGAAGAGATTAGGTATCGGGAATGTATACTGCGAGACAGTACATAACGATTCAAAACAAAGCTTCCATCCAGAATAAGCAGAAAGATGATACTGTTCGGAGCCTGATGATTTAATATTCATAAACGACATCTGTGTTTAGTTAAATAAAAGGCTTCTTTTTAATAGAAATGAGTGTCTTGCCTGCATTACGAACTTTATATTATAAAGGCATGCATGTGTGCTATAACTGTGACATTTCACCCATTTGTATATCCAGTTACAGGAACTATGGTTCATTATTGTGTTTCATACTGGGAAATAATGAATCTATAAGTCTACTTTTTGTAATGTTCTGTGCTGTTAGGCTATTCAGTCAGAGTGGAAAACATCAATTCGCTAATTTCAAGACATAGAAATCACAGCTTTTTAATTAGACGAATGTTAAGTCGTCATTGTTATAAATGGAAATTGGTGAGTCTCTCGTTTGCGTAAATTTCAGGGTTTTCTACTAAATAAATGTATATGGATTTCAATAAACGTATAAATGTTAGCTTTATGCCCAGCTCGAGTCCTCTGTGACGATAAAAAAGTTCCAGAAATAACCCACTGATCATAGAACAATCAACGGGACTGACCTACATAAATCCAAGGCCGTTACTTTAACTCTTGTAGAGCTGGAACCGACTTCATGCTTTTGCAAACAGGTTAGATCCAGGCCAGTCGCCAATTAAATTGGCGGCTGGTCTTTGATCTAACCAGTTTGTTTCTCTGAGTATCTTTCCTCATCAAAATTAAGCAGATATTTAAGGTTTTTAAAAGCAGAAGACGCAGAACTCTATTTTTGAAAATTTCTCAGCATTCTAAGGGTTAATTCTATTGCTCTATAAATCAAACAACTTCTTAATGCAGACTTCATGACATCGGAAATGACGTTGTAATGGAGACACATCGGGGATTTCTGGGGATATACATGACACATAACGGCCGTACGTGGAAAAACAAGTATATATCGTCATTTTTAGGCGTTTTCCCAAAATCAGCCTGTATTTATTCAGATTTCTGTTTGGTGGACATATTTCTGATGAATTGATAATTTGCTCGTCATAATACTCATTATCAAAAACACGAAATTTCTCATGGTTATCTCAGTGGGTTCTTAAATAACCCGCCACGGTTGCGTCGACGGGATCTTGTGGAGCGGTGGTTAGGAATATTGAACATGGCAATACAAGGCCCATCTCCGCATTGCTTCACCCTTTACCTAGTGCGAACTTTTCAACTGTCCCAAATAGAAAGTAAACGACATTTCGAAATGTGATGAAATTAAAAAATAATCTTTTGACAAGGCAGATAACATTATGGGAAAAGGAACACTTGCTCGTTTAAGTTTTGAAATGTCGTTCGCAAACTATTTCAATTTAAGACAGTCGAAATTTGGCGTTTGGTAAAGGGTTAAGCGGTTATAAACGTTAGGGGAGTGTTACATAGCTACTCTTAAAACGAACATTTTGTATAACATGTATAACTTACCTTATGACTGGCGAATATTCGGATGTGGGTATGAGATCGTCAAAGTTTATGAATTACCTGGAAATAGAAGGGAAATAGCGATTGTCAACTTATTTTTGCAAACACGAACCGTAATAATGTTGGAACCGACCTCATGCTTATGCTAACAGGTTTGATCCAGGCCAGTAGCTAAGTAACTTGTTGGCTAGCCTGTGATCTAACCCTTTGCTACTCTAAATATTTTTCCTCATCAAAACTAAGAATGTATTTTAGGTTTGCAGACCGCACTAAAATCTACTTTTACAAAATTACAAACTATTATATGGGTTAAGAGTTAATATGCTTAACTTGAAATCACGGACGAGGTATAATCAAATATTTCAAACGAACAAACATGGTTACTCTTGATACATCCGATGGATTGATATGAATATTTACGGCCAGAACCCATTACCAAATAATAACGATCTTTGACAAGTTTGTTGCAGACGACTCTGGAAAACATGGTGGGTAAATGACAAATTGCTCTGAACGAGCAATTTGTTCTTTTTCCACAATGTTTTCTGTCCTATCAGAAGATTGTTTTTATTCAATTTCAACACAAATTAAAAAGTCGTCTGTAAACCTTTTCAATTTGGGACAGTCGAGCAACTGGCGTTTGGAAAAGCGTTCATTCAAAACAGTTGACTGATCAGGCAATGAGGGAATGAAATGAACCGCCAATAATCAATCTTTCTGCTGATGTTATAAGCGTTAACAAAACCTTTCCGCTGTTTTCATAATAGTTTGACACACTTTTTAGTCAGTCCCATTTTCCCAGAAACAATGCAGCTTTCTCATAAATATTTTTTTTTTCTCGGAAACGATTTCATTTTCTTCCTGGTGATCTTTTTGAAAGTCAGATTAAAAATCAGATTACAACAAGAGTTTCTAACAAGAGACATTAATTGGCAATATCGTAATGATGTCCTTGTTTCATTTATAACATTTCTTTTTTTTTTCCAGATTTCAAAATGGCAGTCTGTGGTAATGTTAATTACGTAGACTAAAATGATATTTCAGACCCGTTGTTATGCTTTTTATTTCTCCGAAACGTATTCAATGTGTCAAAGTAAAAAAAATTTTGCCTAGTTCAAAGGTAGTAGGTTTAGCCAGTATATAACTCTAAAAACAATTATTATTTGAAATATATCTTATTCCTGGGAAAGCAATCTTCCTTGTGATTGTACGAAACTTAGTTTGAAAAATGAGCATTTACTGACAGACTTATTACACTGAAAACAAATTATGTTTCTTAAAAATCGCTTTTATTTAACCATTTCAAGCTGTCAGGAATAAATCATCGGTTTGGTAATGTGATAGTTTGTTAATCCTTAGAATGCTGGGTAATTTTTAATAAATATATATTTATGCCGTCTGCTTTCCAATACCTTCAATATCTGTCGATGAAAGATAGTTAGATTAGCAAACAGGGTAGATCACAGGCTAGCCTTAAATTTACTTGGCGGTTGGCCTGGATCTAACTTGTTTGCATAAGCATGAAGTCGGTTCCAGCACTATAAGGGTTAAAGGAAATCGAAAGTTTATGATAACATAACACACTTTACAGACAGTCTCAGAGTTATTAACTCCTCACCCCGTAAAAGTAGGCCTAAAGATAATCGCAATTGCAGCAGACTACTTTATACAACACTATGACAAAAATGGTAAATTGCTCATGATTCTACCCAAAATCACGAAGAATAAGTACTTGTGTTGATGAGTGTTGCTTTAAAGTAGGACCTGTCATGAATGCCTAACTGGGGCAAATGAGTTGAGTCAATTAGGTATTTATGAAGAAATATTGAGTCAATTCGGTATTTCTGAAGAAATATTGAGTCAATTAGGTATTTTTGAAGAAATATTGAGTCACTGAGGTATTTCTGAAGAAATATTGAGTCAATCAGGTATTTCTGAAGAAATATTGAGTCACTTAGGTATTTCTAAAGAAATATTGAGTCAATTAGGTATTTCTGAAGACATTTCCCTGACAGCAAAAAGGGAAGCAAACAAGAGCTAACCATGGTAAATCCCGAAAAGTTATACATACATCCATTTTTGTTATATTTTATATGAGCTTCTGGCAAATCAAATATTTAAAGAAAAACATGAATTCTGGAATATCGTTTTATGGTTTTAACGCCATGTCACTATGTCAATAATGCCAGAGCTTTCATGTGATCTATTCGCACTAGACTAAGGGGGCTTTTCAAAGGGCACATACCCCGAAAAAAGTAATTGCGATGTTTTTGGCTCAAATCAACAACCCCAGAGTTCTGAGTACGATACTGGGGCCACCACAAAAAACGCCAACAGCCTAGTCATGTGTTCGTTTTATACTATAGGTATTAAACAGATTTAAGATATGTTTTGGTTGCAAAATGGTTTGATAGAGATATGAGACAAATCTGAATCAAAATCCCGTCGCCTGGTGGTTTCAAAATGAAACTATGGGGAATTCAAACTTCACCAATAGGGTAATGATTGATTACACAAGGAAAAAAAGCAATCGTTAGATTCAAAAATAATTGATCGGTGTCAGACAAACGCAGAAAATCATTTTAGAAAATACCATTCTTCACATTATGAGCGTCTACCGAATGGCGTCGACATTGACAAGTAAAGTCGCGTGGTAATTGATGACCTCTCTATAGGATCTATATATAGGAGAAACACAGCGTTGCTTACGCTTAATTATAGCTGAATAGATAAGAGGTTTACTCTTGTATTTTCTATACCATTTGTGTTTACGCTGAGGTATTGTATACGGATGTGCAATACTGCATGTAAAATATACAAATACTTAGAATAAAAACGGTGTTGCTTACGCTTAATCATAAATGAATATAATAGAAGTACATTTAGTCATTTACTAAAATTTATCTCGTGAGTAGTGAGAAAAGTCGTAAGAACACATCAAGTTCCTGTCTACGGTTATGAGAGATACTGAATGTAAATTACCATCTACGTATGGACGTGTCTCAATACATAGCCTTTCACAAGGACATTTTCTCGCAAAACAAAGAAATGCATTCTTTCTTTTTTCGTTGAAATGTCCATGTGAAAGGCAATATATTGAGTCACGTTCATAAGTATACTGGTGAAATCGATAAGAGCTTTAATTCAATTGGAATTCTATTGTTATGACGACAAACCCCCTTAAAACACTGTACATTGAAATGCTATGATAGTAAGTCAAATGCCTTTCGTTATCCATTGATCGTTTATTTATTTGTCAGCTTTATTTTCTCAAACAATGTACATGACCAACTCTTGGATATTGTCGGGTATGTTTCCTATATGACAGATCAGTTGTAGGAAGAGAAATATGTCTTTCCAAAGGACACTCATTGACGGCATAGTTATACGTTTACAGAATCAAATCAAACCCGGGATCAAGTCATCGATGCTAGCCACTACCCTCCAATGTATTATCGCATCGCACTAGGTTCATATTTGATCCAAAACAACTAAAGGTAATGCCTTTCCTTAGACAAGCTAAAAAATAAATAGAGTCTACACAGGTCTTGAAGAAATTATACTAGAGATAAACATGATATCTTGTTGTGTATAAAGCCAATTAAACGTCATTTGTTTTTAGCTTCATGAATTATGATTGATTCGTACTCTCAGTGGGTATTCCGTGTTTGCGATATCTCTCATACTGGAACACGATTTTGGAAGATTTCATCTGATCAGACAATTTTTTTTGACACTCATTGGTAGATGCACGATCGTAAAATGTTTTTTGTTTTTATCCTTGAAGTTGAATTGGCTATTGGACAACTGGTACTAATTATACCGTCGTTTACATTCAATTTATTTGTTTGTTGTTCAACGGTGTGTTTATCATCTTCCCAGTTTAATTAAGACCTTTTCGTACAACCAAACAACATTATTTCCTCATGTAAATCAGAGCTTGCCTCTTTCAATACAACATAAATACCTTGGGATTCTGAATCGAAATAAATGTCTAATTACACTCCCAAAAAGAACATATGGGCGGCTAGAATTGATTTTTGTCTCAATGACTATATTCACTATTATATAAGTGTGTGCCCCCCCCCCCCCCCCCCCAAAAAAAAAAAATAAAGAAAACCCACAAACAACGATTATCATAGGATATGCAAGATGCATATTATGTCATTTAACGATGCCTTGAATCGAGTGTTCATGGAGCAAAGGGTTCAGCAGCCTGTCAATAACGTACCAAGGCCCTCACGTGATAAACATCGTTCTGTCTTCTCGTGTTTTCTCGTGAAGCTTTAATTACAGGGGAGATCTTTGGGTACTTACCGATAATTAAGTAAATAAATAAGCCAGTTTCCGCGAGAGAAATTGACATTCTGTCATGCAAAGTGTGCTATCCCTTTAAAGGAATATTTATCACTGCTTTAAATCAAAGTAAACCAGGATGGCATTTTTCTTCACTATATAACATCGCCTGTACCGTAACCCTGTTACTTCCTATAAAAAGTCGATACTGAAGCCAGTACAATATATAAAATCGTAAACATCAACCGCTGGGATCTTCTTAGAACTAATGCCTGTTAAAGTTTACATTTTGTAAAAAAGAAAATTACTATAAATAAAGAATTCTCCTGTTTTATCCTATAGAAAGGTATACTACAATTACCTTTAACCTAAATTGACATAGTCTAAATTGACAAATAAGCTTGAGGTTCACACCAACTGAATGTGAACCAAGTACAGCAGAAAAAACGAATCTCTTTTGAAATGATTCAGTTGCAGTTAAATCAAATGCAAGTGTATATAAACTAAATCAGTAAGAGTCAATTATTATTTTGACATACATGTAGGATAAAGAAAAGTTTGCCAGCATTTCTATTTTCATTTATCCTGTCACTAGTGTCATTTTGGGACCGATAACTAGGTGCCGTATAACATCTGTGATATCCGGCACTAACCATATAATACATGCACGTGACGAATCATGACGTCATAAAAAACGACATGACGTCATATTTACATCATTCTCTTCTTATTTTTGTCCTTTTTTCTCGTGTTTTATTTTCATCTTTTTTCTTTTAAAGAATACATAAAGGTAACCGGATAAATAGAATAGATGGTTGGTGTCTTTGAATGGGAAAAGTTATCGGGCTCGGCTTCGGCTCACCGGATAATATTCCTAAGCCTTGCCCGATAACATTTCCGATTCACGACACCAACCATCTATTCTCTATTTCTTTCACAACAATAATAGAAAACCCCGTCTATGGACCAATTTAATGCATAACGTTCCTCTTAAATTAGTTCTAGGAATCTATATAAGGAAGCCCTTTCTAAATATAGCCACGACTAACCTCTTTGTTTTCTCTGTATCTGTGAGAGAATATGTCAGACCCTTCGATATACATAAAGACATAAATGATGTCAATTTACGTATTCCAAGCTACATTGGAGATACCTGAAAACATGAACAGTGTATATGATCCGAAACTGTACCTAATCCTCCTGCAAATGCCTGTGTTAGTATATCTTCATTCGTAATTTCATCCCAACTAGCTAGACTAGACAAAGGTATTTGGTATACTTAACTCAGAATATCATAGATAAAGAAAATCTGTTAATTGAAATCGACGAATGACACTTTGGTTGGTGGTTGTGTAGATGCAGTGTCATTTCAAGAGCCTGTTGTACGTGTTTGAAATGGTTTCCTTAAAAGAAGCTCAATAACCATGAGCGTTTGCCTGAGCAAAGTTTTCACATTGCATTATCGAGTAATACATGTTCTGCAGAGAAGTCTTATAGCGTCTAAATGCGCCTTAAGGTTTAACGAGGGCCTGGTGCTTTATCCTATCTAATGGCCAGTTCCAGCGTATATACCGCATTCAGGAGGGCATTTCGAGGGTAGCGATGGGGAAACGTCCCTTTGCAACCTCTGTACAAAAGACAAGTCGCTGAACCCAAGCCCAAAATATTTGTCGCAGTTGTTTTGGCACCAAAATTGAAAGCACTGCTAACAAATAAATATATTCAATTCTAATGATATTGTATCGCATTCATTTCATATGAAGTATTTACAACAGAAACCTAGAGAAGATAACATAAGACATAAGTTGATTTCGCTTGGAATTTGGTCACACGTCATTACATGTACATGTACAAAACTATTGATTGGGACTCTCCTTAGCCCATTTTTTACTTAATTTATACTTGTACGATCTGGATTTGAAATAGATTTATAGAAATAAAGCTATAAATGAAGTAGACCCGGTTGTTTCATTTAATATGAGTTAATAACTGGATTTTTGATGTTCAGTAAATCGTTTTGTTTTCTTAATTCCGTTTTGCATTTATTTCTTATCACTCCGTTCTCTGAAAGAATTACCATTTTTATAAGAAATTAATTAATGTAGTCTAATATAGCCAATTTAATGAACGAATTCAGTCAATTGATCTTTGTATCAAAACATTTTTTTGTTATGGGTTATTTGTAATATTTTATACACTCTTTTTAGTTTTTCATAATTTAGGCATGATTATCCTTCATTTGGTACAAAACACTTCGGTTTCTTTAAACTCAATTGTATTTCTATTTGTTTCCCATTTTCGCTAGCAAATTGGTTAGATAATATGTAATTACCTTTTGATAATTTCCTTTTGAAGTCACACTTTTAACGTTACCAATTCATGATCTAAATATATAATACCATCAGCTGGTTTGTTTTCTTATATGGGGAATACATGCCAATTTTCCCCTCATTATACTGCAAAAATAAATGACTCCCCCATACAGGCTTCATGTTTCCTTAACCACACCCTGAATAGACAGACATTCAATAAATTTACAGAACACTTGACTTTGGTGTTCTCCATTCTAACACGGTACATCTCGAACAGATACCAAGAGTGTACTTTGGAGGTTTCGTTTGCTCTGAAGCTCGTCAAACGAGGCATTTATTTTGCAAAATACGTGCACCATCTGTCACATATAGCCTGTTTCCGCAATACAAATAATGTGAAAAACAAACAGTAATGGTCCCACACGAAGCGCTCTACGAAAAATCATCCATAATTGCACCTATTAAGTCATGAATTGTACTAGAAATAATCGGGAACATTTGAAAACAGGAAATCGGCTCTTATTGAATGTTTGTAGGAATCAAAGTAAAGATTAAGACACTTAAAAGAAGAAAGACAACAGAGAGATTGTTATGCTCTCATTATGCTTTTTCTTTTCTGGAAAATGACGATAAGCTATACGGAATTACACCAAACACCAAAGCAGACTTATGTTAGCGGCTTCACTCCCCGTCTTAGGGCATTTTTATAAACCTACGTCTAGAGAAAAGCTTTGTTAATGAAAACAGTGGTTGTAAAAGAGTCAATATCGATCCATCGTTCGAAGATCACAAACTTACTGCAACGTTGTAACGTAGGTGTGACGTAACACAAGTGCGTGGAAAAAGACAAAATGTTAAGTTCACTCATAAATGGTTTGTATGATAATATCATGGATTTTCACGCACAGGGAAAATCGAATGAATCACAGCCAGGAGTGTTTAACTAAAACGCAATTTTATTTCATTTTCAATATTTCTTAATAATACCATGCCTTTTGAACTCGATAACTCCTAAACAAGTTTAAATGAGTATTCAGTAAACTCTTCTAGTGCTGGGTAATTATCTAAAAACATATTTTTGTGTCGTCTGCTTTTCAAAACATTTGATATCTGCTTAAATCTATTGAGGAAAGATACTCAGAGTTGCAATGAAGATAGATCCCAGGCCAGCCGTCAATTTAGTTGGCGGCTGGCCTTGATCTAACCTGTTTGCATAAGCATGGGGTTGGTTTCAGAACTATAATGGTTAATGTATGCAAACATAAGATAACCATCGTTATTTTCCCTCTATTCCCAGATAATTTTGACGATCTCATATTCACATCAGAATAAATACCAGTGATATAGTAATACATGTCATAGATCCAGCGCTATCAGGGATAAGGATCCCATATCTGCATGGACCAAGAAACTAATGTTGTAGACACACTAGCACTTACTGTATAGACTTTATTACATTTGTAAAGTGAATTACGCCCTTATTTGATGGTGTGCGATCACGCAGATCTCCCTAAATCGATACTTGAGATATTCTGCATCCGTCTACTGAACTTTCTTTGAGGGATTGTCTTGTTATTTGATTAAGTTCCTATGATTTCATATTTTTGTTGTTCCAAATTCGAATTCACATATACATGTTTTTGAGATTTAGTAATATAGTACAAGGCATTACACAATAGTATCAAAAGCGAGCTCTTAAAGACGGATAATTTCATTTCGGCATATATGAACAAAATCGAGTCGCAACATTGGCGAATACAATTCATTTTATTAAACACATTTGACTAGTGGCGTTCATAAAGCCTTACAAACGACGAAGTGTCCTTTCATGCCATAAAATAAGAGTTCTAAACGACACATATAAATAGCATAGAACTTGGGAATGTTTAGCCAGCGACAAGGAAATCAACTTTTGAAAACCAAGTTTCTAATAATGCTATCAGAAACCTTTTAAAGCTGCATGCTACAAGAGTTGTTCGGTGCAAGTTTTTTCCTAAAAAGAAAATTCGTATGAAATGTTTTGAATTTGATACAATCTAATCCCCAGAAACCTTTTTTAATTTAAAGGCACATAAAAGGAGATAAGTACAAATAAATTACTGAAAAAATAAATGGAGTTCTTTTTTTATGTTCATAAAAGTCAAATGCATTCAGACCCTATTAAAAATATTCCTTTAACATACGTTATTTTGCGCCTGAAATATAGTTGTCTCTAATTCAATCATGTTTATCAACAACCTGTTTGTTTACATATTCAAAATAAAGAATTCTGATTGGTCGGTTCAAATATTTGTGTACCAACTGTAAAGGTCAGAGGTAAAGAATGAGGCAATCTGAATTATCAAATTTGCTAATCTTGGTTATTTCTGGTTGACTTTCACATCCAAGGTTTGCTGATGGGGTTATTTGGTGATAACTAATTGAATCCGATCAAAAGTTTACCAAATAAAATAGTTTGATATAGCATTAATCTCCTTTTATGTGCCTTTAACAAGCAACCCCGAAGCTTTAGACAGGATATGGGTCCGATTGCAGTCAATGGGGCACACGTGATGGGTTAATTTGGTTCCAAATGTGTTCACTAAAAATTGTGTCACATTAAATACACCGCATGCACTTTTCAAATGTTCGCGTAGTTTCTAGGCATAACCCTCCAATATCGTTTCACTTACGAAAGACATGTTTTTCGAATGGAATTAAGTGTGCTTTTACATTATGAAACCCCGTTTTCATCAAGTAACGACCAACTGGAATTTTATCGCACTGCACACTGCTAAGACGTCGTAAAATAGTCCTTATTGCGGCCTCGGAATTCCTTCCAATAATGCATCGTCTTCCCAACAGGTCTAATTGCCATTCCAAGGACATAAGCTACTATGTCATCCAAAATGTCGGTGACGTTGCGACATTCTGACTTTTAAAGCGATTGGAAGTAAATGATAATTGAATTATAGTTCCTGAACAGACAGTCTGTAACGGATTGCTTGCTCGTAGTTTTCTTAGCTAATCAGACCTTGCGTTTTCTTCATTGAGTTTAGGAAAAGATGCGTTAACAATAAGTATGACTTTTTTGCTCTTGTGATAAAATCTTTGATGTGGTAAATGTGTAAAAGCTTTCACGGTTTTATCTCGAAGTAGCAATGTTTCTACCACGAATATTATTAAACCATTGCCGCCTAATGGAGTTTTGCTTTCTGTCCAAATTGAAGGTTACTACGGAAGGCAATTGTAAAGTAGACCGCATTTGTATAGCGTGATATAAGGAAAATGGGTGAAATATCAATATTGCAAAAGGTCAAATGACTCGTTTCCACCCTTTAATCATTTGTCAGAATTAATTCATTTCGTGGTACATATTGACCGATAACCCTCATACCGTCAACACTCATGTTGGAGAATTGAATTGAGTAGATTGGATGCCTTGAGAGGACACATTACATTGCAATAGAATGTTAATAAAGTGACTTACATATGACATAAAAATAAAGAAAACACTATCAAAAGAAAGACTTCATGCTCATTGCAACCATTTTTACTTCAAGGACTCCTTTCTGTGTAATTTGGTCAACTATCGAAGTGATGTTTATATTGCAGCCAGTTAACCCTTATAGTGCACGAATCGACTTCATGCTTATGCAAACAGTTTAGATCGAGGCCAGCCGCATAGTAAATTGGCGGCTGGCCTGTGATCTATCCTGTATGCTGCTCTAAGTATATTTCCTCAACAATATAAAGCATATATTTAAGGTTTATTGAAAACAGACGACACAAAAATCTATGTTTAGAATCCCAGCATTCTACGGGTTAAAGCTCAAAGAGGATGCCAATTTTTTTATCTTGGTAGCCATCAACATTAGCTTTGGTTGATAAAGTTTCATCTTTCAATTTTGGTGAGGTGCTCATTCCTTTTAGTACACAAGTTGTTATCCAAAGTGTGCATAGAAAATGCGTCACAGAAATCTTTGGCGTATACTGCAGAGATTTATCGTGAAGCAATTGGTACACAAGCCATTTTGTTTGCAAAACATATGCATGTTTGCTATTGTTCTATTTTATCAGGTTAACATATACTTTTTTATTTACTTATTATTCTGAATGCAGAACTCAATTAGCGATTGATCTTAGATTTCTGTTGTAGTATAATTGATAATTAATGCTGCTGATTAAGACGTTTCGATGCCAGAATTGTTGCATAAATATAATTGGCGGGTGCAAGCTGGGCAGATTATAATGTCTGTCTGGCATTGTAGGTTTGTCGTAAAGAAAACATCTTTCATCAATGCTACGGATCCATTCTAGTTTAACCTTTTCCCAAACGTTAAATTTTAGACTGTCTTTCATTGAAAGAGTTTACAGACGACATTTCAAAATATGATTAAATCAAAAGCAATCCTCTGCTAGGACAGAAAACAATATGGGAAAAGGAGAAATTGCTCGTGACGAGCATCTTTTCTTTTCCCACAATGTTTTCCAGAGTCATCTCCAACAGAGTGGTTAATGTCGTTATTGTTTGGTGATAGGTAATGGAATGTATACTATACATACGGGTTGAAGGGCATAAAGCCGAATTCCTTTTAAAAATATTTTATCAAACGCTTTCAACATGTGCAACAATAGTTGCATTGACCTATTCTGTGGGAGGAACTACAAAACTGACGGTGTAAACATGAAATTAAAAACTGATCACGAATTGAAGAGTAGACTTCAAAAGTGTGTCAGAGAATGTATCATCCACGAAATACCATGTATGGTATTGACTTATGTCGAACCACTCTCGTTTGTTGACAAGGACATCTCAGAAGACGCGCGACGCGCGCTTTATGCCTGTCGACTTCCGGTTGAATCGTTCGTTTGTTATTTCCGGAACATCGCTTGAATCACAAATAAATGACGGCTCGAATGGTGAAAGATCATTCCTCTGTTTCACCTTTAAAGAAATGACTATCATGCTGCAATTTATGAAAAGTTTGCATGAAAAAGAGGACGTCATTAAAAATTCACCTGAAATGAACACCGAGAGCATCAGTCACAAGTTAAAAGGGTTAACGCCACATCTACAGTAATTTGGTTATGTTACCCATATCATGTCGTTCCAAACTACTCACAGTAATCTCCCCTTGCTACGCTTCATCGATCACTGCCACCACAAGATTTTTCATCCAGATTTGGATGATATTCAAATGATGCTGTTTTGTTAAGATATTATCTTGTTGTATTGATTTCTGACCAGTTAAGTTGAAAAAGAAAGATGGTCTTATTTATAAATAAAGCACAAATGGATTACAATTTTTTAGTTTCGCCGCCATCTTTTAACCCCATTTTCGTTTCTAAGTAGGTGGTCTTGTGACATTTGTGATGGCAGTGATCAACCCAATAAAGGGAGATCACTGTGAGGAGTTTGATGTCGTTCACCTAGGTAGGCTAGGGATCTGAAAAGCCATGCACAAGGACACATCTTCGAATCCAGCTGTGTTGGCAGATAGGCCTATAAGACCCGATATCACTTATTTACAAGGCAGACATCGTAACCACCAGATATCGCATGTTAAACAGAACTTTTGAGACTTTGATGGCTAAACATATGGGCTTTAAGAAACGCTTAGAATATCGCACAGGTAGAACCTTTCAAATATTTCGGACATAATTTCACTATGATAATAAATGCATTTAAATTCTGTACACACGCTTTTAATGAAATTGTAGGCTTTCGGTCGAACTGTGTGGCACAAATACGACCAAAAAACTGCGGATTCGGTGCAGTCGCCTTCCAGTAAGGAACATAACTGAGGGGAACGAATGGGTTAGACAGATTAAAAGATGCAACAGATATGTAACCAATCAGCAAAAAATTCTTACAGGTACGTTGCTTCATTCATAAGACAATTGGTTTCTTTTCTTGTCTAAAATTGTTTACGATTAAGTAGATGCTCTTATACATATGCATCATGTAATGGTATTTCATTTTGCCTATATTAGTCACAAGACCCGCGATTACAATTGAAACTTAACGCAATAACAACATATCTCTTAGACAGTATAGTTATCTTCAAGATTTAAGAAAGAAAAAAGCGTGGTTTAAATAGAGTTGATCGTGACCAACAATTGTGTTCGTGTGCAACGAGAGTAAAAAGGAAGACGAATTTCATTTCATTCTCGTTTCTAGCAAATACAATCAGATCAGGAAGACATATATTAAACAGTTTTGTTGTGAACGTCCCTGTATGCAAAATAAGTACATTTTTTCCAATCGAAAAGTCCAGAGATCATTTACAATTTACCAAATTCTATAAAACGTTCATTTGAAATTAGAAACATATGTATAACGTCCATGATTACTGATTAATAGTTAACCTCTTTACAGGTTCATCATGCTTATTCTCATTTTCATTTTTCGAAAATCTTTCTGCCATGGCGGTTATTATTTATCATTTTCTTTTTTGAGACGACGGTAACATGTTATAAAAGTGGTTGTAAATATTTATTTTGTATATGACTAGAAGCTCTACTAGCTTATGTCAATAAAATTAGTCTATGTCTATGTCTATGTGTTACTGTATTATTTACGCACATCATTCTTTTACAATACCGTTGCATGATTAAAAACTAAGTTTTAATTAGATTCAATGGAAAATATTTTCAAACGTTATCAAAAAGACCTGTCAACGGTTGGGCCTGAAATAGCATAGCCATAGTGTTGCTATTCGACCGAAATCATTTTTTTCCTATCACCCAAACGAGCAGGTAACGTTCTCATTGTTTGTATTTTAACGATATGCAAAATACATTTGCGCTTAGTTAATTGTTGCTTTAGACCATATTGTTCGGTTCGTCTTGTCAAAAACATGCCGTCTGAATAATGCATTCCGTTTATACCAATCAAGGCGAGAAAAAGCACACTTTGTTTAATGGAAAATATTTGTTCGCAGCCGGTTTATTTCATTCACTGAATAACGACTTTAATGGAAGGCGTAAATAATGCCTGTAATGCCGTCATTTGAATATTTCGAGAATATGATACTTGGTCTGAACCTTGGTGAGGCGGGAATTGAAAGTCGAGAATATGATACTTGGTCTGAACCTTGGTGAGGCGGGAATTGAAAGTCGAGAATATGATACTTGGTCTGAACCTTGGTGAGGCGGGAATTGAAAGTCGAGAATATGATACTTGGTCTGAAACTTGGTGAGGCGGGAATTGAAAGTCGAGAATATGATACTTGGTCTGAAACTTGGTGAGGCGGGGATTGAAAGTCGAGAATATGATACTTGGTCTGAAACTTGGTGAGGCGGGAATTGAAAGTCGAGAATATGATACTTGGTCTGAACCTTGGTGAGGCGGGAATTGAAAGTCGAGAATATGATACTTGGTCTAAACCTTGGTGAGGCGGGAATTGAAAGTCGAGAATATGATACTTGGTCTGAACCTTGGTGAGGCGGGAATTGAAAGTCGAGAATATGATACTTGGTCTGAACCTTGGTGAGGCGGGAATTGAAGGTCGAGAATATGATACTTGGTCTGAACCTTGGTGTGGCGGGGATTGAAAGTCGAGAATATGGTACTTGGTCTGAACCTTGGTGACGCGGGGATTGAAAGTCGAGAATATGATACTTGGTCTGAACCTTGATGAGGCGGGAATTGAAAGTCGAGAATATGATACTTGGTCTGAACCTTGGTGAGGCGGGAATTGAAAGTCGAGAATATGATACTTGGTCTGAACCTTGGTGAGGCGGGAATTGAAAGTCGAGAATATGATACTTGGTCTGAACCTTGGTGAGGCGGGAATTGAAAGTCGAGAATATGATACTTGGTCTGAACCTTGGTGAGGCGGGAATTGAAAGTCGAGAATATGATACTTGGTCTGAACCTTGGTGAGGCGGGAATTGAAAGTCGAGAATATGATACTTGGTCTGAACCTTGGTGAGGCGGGGATTGAAAGTCGAGAATATGATACTTGGTCTGAACCTTGGTGAGGCGGAAATTGAAAGTCGAGAATATGATACTTGGTCTGAACCTTGGTGAGGCGGGAATTGAAAGTCGAGAATATGATACTTGGTCTAAACCTTGGTGAGGCGGGAATTGAAAGTCGAGAATATGATACTTGGTCTGAACCTTG
Organism: Cerastoderma edule; assembly: GCA_947846245.1. Classification (NCBI taxonomy): domain Eukaryota; kingdom Metazoa; phylum Mollusca; class Bivalvia; order Cardiida; family Cardiidae; genus Cerastoderma; species Cerastoderma edule. The sequence goes on from OX401415.1 coordinate 10,138,220, forward strand.
GTGAGGCGGGAATTGAAAGTCGAGACTATGATACTTGGTCTGAACCTTGGTGAGGCGGGAATTGAAAGTTGAGAATATGATACTTGGTCTGAACCTTGGTGAGGCGGGAATTGAAAGTCGAGAATATGATACTTGGTCTGAGCCTTGGTGAGGCGGGAATTGAAAGATGTTGTTTCGTTTTAGACGTACGTCAACTGCTAGGAAGGCTGTGGTCTGTCTTTTAAAAATCATCATCATCATCATCATCATCATCGTCGTGATCATCATCAGAATCATCAGCAGCAACATCATTATCATAATTAATAATCACTATCACAATAATTATAATCAGCAACAGAAGCACCATCATCAACATTATGATCATTACCAGCACCATCGTCATCATCATAATCATCAGTCATTGACTTGATCATCATCATCAGCAAAATCATCATTGCTATCATCACCATCATCAGCAGCAATATAACAATCATAATTTCCTTCAGTAGCAGAGACATCATCATTAACATCATAATCATTAACAGCATCATCATGTCATCATCATCAGCAGCAGCAGCAATATAACAATTATAATTTCCTTCAGTAGCAGAGACATCATCATTTACATCATAATCATTAACAGCATCATCATGTCATCATCATCAGCAAAATCATCATTGCTATCATCATCAGCAGCAGCAATATAACAATTATAATTTCCTTCAGTAGCAGAGACATCATCATTTACATCATAATCATTAACAGCATCATCACGTCATCATCAGCAGCAGCAACAGCAGCTGCTGCTGCATCAACATCTTATATATTGAACCCACTTTGATAAGAGTAGGCTAGGTTGAATGTCAAGCCCTAGAAACCATGTCCTTGTGTTAAAGTAGGCTTCCTGTGGAATTGAGAACTAAAACAATCATAAGAAATTAGACGTAAAAAGAGTCCACTTTAAAAGTATTAGAATTGACTGCCCGTCAAATTTCCATTCCAAAGTTATAAATCCTTATTTGATGCCTCTTTCGAAAATTAGGGTGATATGCAATTCAAAGTAATCAAATAGAGGGACTTGCAAACTATTTTATGTGCAATCGCCTGTAGTTTTTTAAGACATTACTACCTAACGCCACATGTTTTGCTTCTTGCAGGAGACGACTGGCAAAAGGCTAACATGTTTGTCACAATCATGACAAATACTACAACAGAAGAACTGAAAGGTTTTTGATATGTTTTTCAAAGCTTTTTAGCTGCTTTAAGTAAAACAAAATATCGTCTGAAGCTGACAAAGAGTTAATGAACGTGTTACAACACGTATTTTTCAAATGCTTGCATTTCCGTTGTGGTTTCTTTTTTACAAATTCGAAATAAAATGTATTCATGGAAGTGGCTATAATAAACAATTCGTCCAGGTATTCAAATCATAGCGATTTCTTTGCTCACTTCATTAATTCTTAATTCAAATAAATGAACATGTTGTTACTCTCCCTATTTCTTTATTTTAGTTGGAATTGTTTTAGTACATAAGCATGAGAAAAAAGGTCAGATCAACTTCTTTAAAGTTCAACACTGTAATTTAATTTCCATAGTTCATATGACAGATAATGCGCTGAAAACGCATGTAACATCAAAACACTTAAAGGAATGTTCGCACGTCGTGGGCGACAGTAGTGCAGTGGTATAGCGTCGGCCGAGTGTGCTTAAAGTCCTGTGTTCGATCTCTGTTAGCGACGAAGTGATAGTTTCTTAGACTACCCAACAAATCGGCGCGAGTACATGGTTTTAGAATCCTGGAAGCAGTCATCAAGGTTGTATTTGATAAGCTTCAAGTTTTCGTCACAATCGATGTAAAATAAACAAGTTTAAACTAAGTCGGTGTCTCAAACCCCTATCCTATACTTGTAGAGACGACGAGTAGGACACTCTATCGACTGTGCAATTTAGGGCTCGGTGCGTGGAGTAGTACTAAAATGGAATCCATTAATCTCCTTAATAAACAAAATGGCCATCTGAGGAATTGAGACGATATTCAGGCCGGATTTTATGGAAATGAAATTCCCCATGGCCGATTTGAATGATTAAAACAAGTGAGACAGAATAAACAATGTTGTTTGTGTTGTTGTTTTCTGAATTGTAACGTTTTGCTTGTTCTCTAGAAGTATGTTATCATAGCCACCTCCTTCTCCATAAGTGCTTGCTATCGCTTTCTGCATCTATAAAGCGTTTCTTCGTATCGGGTTTTAAATCAAGACTTATTTGTCATATAAAAGCAAATATTGAAATCGGCAACTAGTTTCATTGCCAGAATGCTCATCATAGGAAAGTGTTGGGTGCGATTTCGTGCAAGATTATGCAACCCCTTCTGGCACCCTAGTAAGTAACTGCATAATCTACAACAAAGTCTGGTATTTCAAATGACAGAATGTAATTAACTTTATCGAATTATTTTTCCATTCTACATAATGATATCCTTTCAGAAAAAATATTCTCGTTATTTTCCCATTTTGTTAATTACAGATAGAGATCCTTACAAAAACGCCATTGTTTATTTAACAAGTTTTAGTAAACAGAATCGAGTGATAAAATTCAAGGGCGCTTGAGAGCTCCAATAACAAATACATTTATTGAAATTGTTATTTACGTTGTTCTTGTGCAAATCAACCACGGATTGGAATTGCTGTTTTAATTTCCGATCAGTTCATTACAATAGTCGTATAATCCAAAGCTTTTAACGAATGCTTTCTAAACCATTATTTCAATGAATTCACAGGTTCATTATTGAACTTATCTTTTAAGCAGAAATACAGAGAAACCGTCGTGGCTCGATCATACTTAGGACTTTTTTCTTTACCTCTACGTATCAGTGTTATTTATCGATTTGTGATGTTTGATATCGCATCAACATTATTTCAATGATGTTGTGCAGACCGAATCATATTGATGTAGGAATAGCCCTAGCTGCCTGGAAGGACTTTTCCAGCACGGAAAAACAATTTGCACACCGCAAGTCAGCCGGGAGACGACCTCCAATGAAAGCTAACATTGCTGCCATGTGAACTTAAACCGACCAGAAGAGCGTCAATGTGGTTTCGAGTTCTGTTTTCTAACCATTAGGTCACGGAGGCCCTTCATAGGACCGAACAAGGAAAGTGCAATGCCGCTTCAATAAGTGGAAAACAAAGATACTATACATGTCTATTGGTTATGACTTACGCAAATATTTCCTAATTTTTTTAGTAAAATTGTACTCTGGGGACTGACTTATGTATAGAGAGTAAAAATGTCAAAAGGAAAATATTTCCTCGACATTGCCGCCCTTAGATAGCAGTAGTTTTGCGATATCCATACTTCTTCACAAACCTCCTCGCATATTTCTTCAAAATACTAGCATATTGTACCATTGGAGAGATGACCCACATTTATCATTTATAATTCAATTGACAGGACAAGCCTGTGAGGTGGTAGAAGAGTAATCCATGCAACTGGAAACAAACTAGGCTGAACAATTTGGTTAGGTTGTGCGATAAAACTTTATTTTCGAAAATACGGGAGGTTAGCCATTTGTTCAAAAGCATTGGGTTTGAGCATCTTATCTAATCGAGGGTTTTCTATTTGCCTCTAAAAATAAATTGTTAAACACAGGCCTTAAAGCAATACAAATAGTGATCTTGTGATTGCTTGTTTTGCACTCTTCATGGATCTGACAACTCGGAAATGAAGGCTTTTGTCGTAAAGATTCAATGTCTTAGGCAGAATGACATTGGGTACGTGCTAGTTAAAGTAGCAGATAAATAAAAAAGAAACCCATGTTTTGTATAACTGATGGTTCAATGTTGGACAAAAAAGATAACGATCATTGGGAAATCACATATAAGATCATATATCTATGGTGAAAGTATTCTTATTCCAAGACGGAAACCGTACTAACACAAGACAAAGATGTCTTAAATATGATGGTTTCATTTGAAATTGTGTGCTACGTTTAAAGTACTTCTTTTAAATGTGCTGTTTCGGTATATCATGTGCCTTTTTTATCTAAAACTCAAAAGAAAACGAGATTATTCTTTATGAAATCCACCACGGTGTGCCATTGTTGTTTTGTACTAATTACACCTTTATACTTTGTATCATGCTTTTAAATTGTACAGTGGTTATATGTTACTGAGGAGTTCCTCTTCAAACGCGAACCAATCAACGGTAATGCACTCGCGGCGTTTAGTATTGCGCGAGATTATACGAGAAAACGCGAGATGTAGGTTGACCTAATTTGTGCGATTGCCAAGGGGTCTTTATCACGTCTTGGGATTAACAATAATTGATGTCATTTGAGCGTGATCTATAAGTACATCCGGGCATAATATGTTCATAGTAATTCCTCCACTACTGTTCTCTTGACTTTACAAGGTTCTTTTATTTGAGAATTTACACAATTCTTGTCAGTTACATGTACAGGGTGATCCTGAATATCTGATATGGTTTCAGCGTCTTGTGATTCTTACATGCGTTACATGCTTTACATTATGTTATACATGTATATCAAAACATCTTCGAAAACAAGATATTTTTAAGGTTTTATTTGATATTAGGGTCATCCTTGTTTGAAAGAAACCGTCTTTTATAACCACACATACATAACTACATCAAATGTTCGATGTGACGTCCTTTTTAATTAGTCTTATGATAGTGTTTTACTACTTCTACAGCCTTCTATTTTGACGTCGCCATCCTTAAAACTAATTATCATTGTTTGACGTCATGAATGGCATCATGATGTTAACATTTTCGCTTAGTTTTCTTGAGATGAAAATTATGACAATTCTCTTTCAAATGGTAGTTAACATTTAGTTATGACATCACCATACGCTTATATATTAAAGCTTGAAACAATACCAGAAATTCTTGATCACTCTGTACGTTGTGGCTTTCCTAGAACCACAAGTACTATGGTTGGGCCCTAAAAATTCTTGTTAAATGTCACTTTCTCGAGAAAATATACTCAGAGCAGCGAACAGGTTCGATCACAGACCAGCCACAAATCTTCTTGGCGGCTGACCTGGATCTAATCTGTTTGCATAAACACGAAGCCTTTTACAGCATTGTAAGGGTTAATCCGCTTTTCCAAGAGACAAATGTCGTAAATATTTATTATCGAAAAAGATCATACCCAATAGACAAAATCGACTATATGGTCATATACTTTTCCACTCGAAAAAGAGGACAAATTCGCGTTGGCAACAAGTCATCTTTCAAAAATATCTCGATAAAAACGAACTTTCCAAACATGTGCAAAGTATGCGTTTGTAGCAAAAGCTTCATTATTAACTAACTGATCCTTTTTCTTTTTATTATGCTTTATAATTGGTTTCTTGCACGTTCAATTAATTTCATTCCGATCATGATTGTTTTTCAAAGACAATTACTCTGATAATGGAAACAGTAAAATCGTTCACGTAATTCTGTATCGCATAAAGGATTGTGAAGACGGCGTGCCCCGACAAACAGATTTGTATTATTTCTATGACATCTATTTCCAACACTACATGCCGTCACCGTCACTGGGAAAGTCAAAGTCTACGACAATATAAATCGAACATAACTCTATAATTCCTAATATTACACACCTGGGCACAGTTTTACTAAACATTTTATGTTGAAAACGTACATAAGTTCAAAACAACATTCCTTCTAATTTCAATATTGGTCAAAGCGATATTGTAAAGTAACACATCATTGCAATCGTCTCTCCGAAGCACGTCAAATGACGTGTCAAATTACAATACTGTGTTTTCTTTTAAGATACTATCCATGTTCATCAGTTTTGACTTACACAACTATTTCCCTTAATTTGTTTTGTAAAACGGTAACATGATGCTAAAGTATTGAGACAATGCTGTGAAAAAAGGATACATTGCTCCTCATGAGCAATATATCTTATTTTATATCTATTTTACACAACATCACACAGCAATTGTATTTACTTCCAGATACAGGTTTTCCATCCGCTATTGTGTTGATAAAGGGGCTTCCTGAATGACTTGCCTGCTGCATTAATAAAATCTCTATCTCAAACACTTTGTATATACTGTTAAATAACGGCTGCTTAGAACAAGCTTACCTGTACTTACATTCAAACTGAAATTGCAGTCACTCGCTTTTAACATTGTTTGTATAAACAGGCTATCCCATAATCAGGTATCCTAAATGATGACGTCATGACGTCGGAGTCACGTGTCGGTGAGCTTTGTAAGTAACAGTTGGTAACGTGGGATGCATTTTACATTATTGCTGCCAGATATAATGTACCATTTACTCTAAAAAAAATGTACATTCTGTTCTGTTCTGTTCTATAATATGGTTTAAAGAAAAGGTACATTCTGTTCTGTTCTGTTCTATAATATGGTTTAAAGAAAAGCATAACTATACTCACAACTGTCTGGAGCGAGACTTCGAGGAATCGACACACATGCCACCAGTCTGAAACGAGATTTCAAGGATTTATTATTCTTATTAAAACTGCAATTATCATGCATCTCTAAGCAATTAAAAACGCTGAAACTATGGTAACAGCTATTAATTAGAGTGTTCAAAAATACATCATTTATTTCTTCCTAACAATAAATTAGGTAACTTTAGTTCAATAATCTTGAGGCGACTTGCCTTGGAACCGATTGTTGAAATGGCAATACTAGCAAGGTTTCGACATGTTTTGACCCATTACCAAACGCGAAATTTCCAATTATCCAAAATTGAAAGAGTTTTCAGACGAAATTTCAAAATGTGATTAAAAAGAAAATTAAAATTTTGATAACGTTGTAGGAAAGAAAGGAATTGCTCGTTAAGAGCAAATCCTCCTTTTCCCACAATGTTTTCCAGAGTCGTATGTGTTCTCATGTGTTACATAAAAGTGAGATATGAAATGTACATCTGTTGCCGGCGACTACAGTATACCCATTATGTTGAATGTCGTTGCGAAAATTTATACCATCTAGATCAATGTAAGATATTGATGTCAACAATACAATAAAAACACTTGCTTAAAACATATACACATTCTTCTTCACAAAATACTTTTAACGAAGTCGAAGCAAAATGTATAAGAAACCAATGTGGTAGAAGGAATAGATTGCAGCCATCGGTTCTTCGTCATAGATGAAATATTATAATGTAAACTTGTTGGCTCTTAAGAATTGCATCCCGCTTTTGCTTTCAATTTGGATCAATCAATAGTATAAGAGGGCTTGCTTATAAAGTTAGGATGATCAACGGCTTAATATTTCATTTTACCTATACAATCCTTAACCCATTACCAAACAATAACGACATTTTACCACTTTGTCGCAAACCACACTGGAAAATATTGTGGGAAAGGAGAAATTGCTCATAACGGGCAATTTCTCCTTTTCCCACAATATTTTCTGTCCTATTAGAAGATTGATTTTTAATTTAATCAAGTTTTGAAATGTCGTCTGCAAACTCTTTCAATTCAGGATGGTCGAAGATTTGGCGTTTGGTAAAGGGTCAATAACACCAAAGGGCAAGAAAGAAAAAACCCAAAGAGCTAGAAAGAAAACAATTTATCGAAAAGGAAAATGACTCATTAAACCTTAAAAAAAAAGGTCCAGCCCACAGGAAATAATATTCTTTAAATCTAAAAACACACAAATGACCGTTAAAAAATAGATTGCGTTCCCGGTATGCAACAGGAAGCGGAAGTCTAGCTAATTCCGGAGTTCCACAGCGAAGTTTTATTGTGCAGTTATCGGATAACACTCGAGAGAAGCAAATTATTGTTTTTCAAGTACCATCGTGCTTTGATTCTTATTAATTGTAGAACAATAGATCTTCAGCGTTTGAAGGGCCATAAAGATATCAGGCGTAATGGGCGCGGAACCGCTTCACGGAAAAATGAAATTGAAAGTGCGCAGTTTTTTCCTTTACAAAGGTTTACTTTATTATCTTGTATGGCCACAGATAACTTTATGACTCGATGAGAGTTTAATTTCACATGATGAAAATAATGAAGATTTCCTTTTACGAGGAAAGATATTTGACAATTTAAACTGACAATCGTCCATAAGAGCCTATACAATGAACAAGCGAACAAGAAAACTAAAATACTATGGAAAATTAAGGTATTTTGGCCCATATAACGTCTCACAGTGAGGTATCAAAATGTTTGAAAAAGGTATGAGGAGCACTGAGGAACAAACTATGTATATATGACCTTAGCTGTTTTCAAATGTTATTTTCCCTATGTTTTCAAACGTTCGTGTAGCTTTTTAATCTGAAAAAAGAAATATTGTCAAGTCCACCAAGAACCAATTCTCATTTCTCTTCGGAAAATAATGTTATCAATATAGAGTCGGTGCGTCTTTTTTTCCTATTTTCATTGTCTTTTTATACTTATCCTTGTAAGTCCTGTGTAAGAAGTCGATGGAGAAAGTTCCAAGTCCTTCTTAGAATTCAGTTCCGGGTCGAAACACAGTCTCTTTCGGATCCAAGGAGCACCACAATTTTTACAAAATCTTGTTGAAACAGCGTTAAACTACATTCAGGGAACCTTTAATTTGTACACCAAACAAGACTTGTACCTTTAAAATGGTGGATACGACTTTATGCTTATGCAAAAAGGTAAGATCCAGGCCAGCCGCCATGTAAATTGGCGGCTGGCCTGTGATCTAACCTGCTTGCTTCTCTGAGTATCTTTCCTCGTCAAAATTAAGCAGATATTAATCTTTTGGATAGTAAACGACACAAATATATATTTCTGGAAAATTACCCAGCATTGTAAGGGTTAAAACAGTATAAGAAGAAGAACTTCCTGTACAAAGCCGCTTACACTAAATAAACGGAAAAGTATCGCGACGTATATACCTGTGCTAATTTGGAAAAGGGAATCAGTGGTGAAATTTGATTAAAATGGCGCTTCTCGCAAAAAGGGCTTATCGCATTGTATGGTATTCCAAAAAATTCATATTTGAAAAAACCTGTACTCAATAGTGATGCCTCTCTAAATGTCTCATAGGCAATCCATCCGATGAAAAACGCTAACATAAACGTAAAAAATCCAATCACCATTAACAACGAAACATTGGCATTGTGATATCATGTAATCTGCATAAGAACGCCGATGGCGTAACCATCATCTTCAGCAACACTGTCATTATTAATACTGTGTAGATGGTTTTCACACAACAAGGTGGTTTTTTATGTCAATCTAATCACACCGGAGCCAGAAGATTGCCTTCATCCGTGTATCCTTATTAGTTCCGCGGATTTGTGTCGATTCCATTGATTCCAAGTAAGCTGTTTGATTAACTCCCATTCCACCAAGATGATTGATCCCGGGTATTCAAATGTTTGATTATAGACGCCATGTCACAGAACGACGCATCCTTACAGCAATTACGGAACAGGGAATGTGTGAGGTATATATATTGTGTAGGTCTTGTTTGGGTCTTATTTTGCGTCAACCTGATCCCACATATGGGGATGGATGTTTTCTTGATTGACATGCTGGAACTCCTATGGTTTCATCAACTTGGCCGAACGTATTATACAGGATAGATTGTGACATTCAACAATTGGCTCCCAGTCGGTCATCATTATCTAACAAACGTTCTGATTTTCATTGAACGATATATATCATAAGTTCTAGAATTGTTTGTCTGCATGCATAAACTAGAATTTTGTTTTCGGATGATTTGAAGCGGTGTCTTAAAAAGATATATAAAATTTCCGAAGGAAAACCTCAATCGATGTTGTGGGTTTTTTCACTTATGTACACTGCAATGGAAAAATGTTCTATCAAACCTAAGAACCTACTCCTCCCGCCAAATTGAAACGGCGTCTTGAAGTAGATTAATCAAACGCACCCTCGGCAAATAATCAAAGCACCGTTGATGATATTTGCTCGGTGTCTGTATCAATCGAACGCATCTCCTTTGGACGTGCGGCGGGAAAAACAAGACATGTTTTAAGGAAAAGCTTTGACATCCCCAAATTATAGAACTTGGATCACACGAAGCCATTTATCTTATCAATAGCTTAATATTTTTGTCAGTAAATCGAATTGACAAAGAGGACAATTAGATTAAACTTGATTCGAAAATCGAACGCAGACGTTCAGCTGTAAATGCAACAGTAAGCCGACCGAGAAAAGGGCACATATAATGTGTCCGTTTTTATATAGAAACGTCCTCTTGAAGTAATCGTGTCGGTTTGATATTGAAGCGTTGAAGGAAGGGTAGTATAATTGATATTAGTCTGGTGTCAGACCGTTTCAACTAAAGATGAATTCGTTACGTAGCCGCGAATCGCCTTTGTTTATGCATGTCAATCTCACTTGTCCAATAACCCGTTTGTTTACCCATATCCCATAAAATGAATCTTATGACTTGTCCAAATTAAACTGCAGGTGAGAAATATGAGTTCGAACATTTTGCTTTAAAATAATTGGTAAAAGCATCGTGACAAAACGATGAATCCAGCATGATGCACAGTTCTGTCACAAATGTCTTCTGATATGTTTTTTGTTTGCTTACGATTAAATACGATGATCTAAATGAAAGAAATAACGGGAAAGAGGGAATAGAAACATTTTCAAAAAGTCTCATACGTCTAGTATAAGATATTCGTATCCACTTAGAACGTTTTCACTTCCACCATTGTAATTATGGTAATAATATATCTCAAACGTATGAGGCTAGCGACATGCATTGTCTTGATAAAAGGCAGACTGACTTAAATTCCCAGCACCGTCGGTGAATGTTAAACCCGTGACCCGCAATGGGAGTCAAATAAAGTGCAGAACTAGACCACACATTCCTCTTGCACTCCGGGACCAACGTGATGCATGTCCTGTATTTAAAGTATTGACTGTTTCCAACAAGTTGGTATTGTATCGATAAGCTCTTTAATGGGACCCCGGAAAGTAACAGCACATCCGTTTTCTGTGTATTTCCGTTTCCGGTTACCTTCCGGCACCGCTGTATTTTCTGTTTCCGGTTAACATCCGATTATTATGTATTTCATAATTAGCCTGTTTCTTGACACGCATAACTTGAGGCAGAAAAGTACATTAGGTTATTTGAAGAAAAACGTCACATATCTTGAATAACATAACTTGCTTTTCACGAGGCTTTCTGATTGCATGAACGTTTAAAAATTGTGATCCTCGAAATAAGAAACATGCGTATTTCATGAAATTTAAAAGTTAGGATCGATCACTCATTGCTCCATTATCAACTCGAAATGCCTGCCAATGCGGATCCAAACTTTTTGAATAAACTCCTATATAGCTACCCGTGCTGTAGAAGACACATGAAGCCACTATAAAAGAATGAAAAGCAAATATTCTTTTTTAAGCACCGATGTAAACAACATGTATCCTTTTTTGTGTTTTTGCTGCCTTGTGTTTTTTTTGTGTCGGAACAGTCACAAGGTATCGCATATAGTGAAATGAACCAACTGTGAAGATTGGCACCCAATGTTGTATGAAATAATCTCATGACATATTTTTGTTTTCTTCTATCCGAGTTGATTTCTGCTATGGATTTCGAATTTAATCAATATGCACTAATAAGTTCACCATTTTTTCCTACTAGAGAAGGTCGGGAATTATGATCAATCAACGTTTCCTTCTGCTTCAACAGCCAGCAACAATATGAGATGAACCAACGCTGCTTAAAGAGCACTGCTGATGTGAGAAACTTATTCTCTTTTCTTTGCTTGTTTACACTTAATTATAATTAAGGTTATCAATTTTACGGACACAAGAGCACTGAAACAGCTGAAAGTGCCAAACAACCACCGCTATACGTTTCAATGGTATGCTGTTTTTAACATAGTTTATTCGTGTCTTTCCATATGATTCTCGTCTACGAAGGCCATCTAAAGCCACGCATACTTGGGGATTTTGTTCTCTAGCCGAGGAGGACTTCAACCAGAATTTGATGTTCTGTTCGCACACAGTAAGATGCATATATTTTGCAGATAACCAGTGGTCTTGTCACTGCATTGACTTAATGTTGTCGACCGATTACGCCAACATAAACCAATATTGAATTGATTCTGAATATAAGGACCAAATAAATGTACGAATTCGACTCGTAAATTTGTATTTCTGTATTTGTACAAGTAAATCTGGTATGTATTCTAGTATGTAATTATTTCTATTTTCGCTGCTTGAGGAATAAAAATTATTATTACAACCAAGTTTCTCAAAATAGCGAGTGGTTATAGGCAATGTCTGGAGCCAAGTAATTACTCTAGACGTACGCTACATTAAACACAAGCTTCATTATCCCTTAAACAAGGCAATAATGCTGTCTTTAATCATATTCTTATAAAACTGCAATGCGGAAAATATGATCCAACAAATCCGCCCAAAGATTTTCCTTATTCCGGATGATTGACACCAAAAGATATAAAAGCCTTTCAACGAAGTGATAAGGTGACTAGTAACTACATATCAAGGGTTCAGTGCAATACAATAAGTACTTTATGTCTATGAAACACTTACTATAGTCTTACACGGAACCCTCGATATAAAGAGAAGCAATGGACACACCTTAAAATCATTGTGATGAAATAAGAATTTGTACATTATGTGTAAATTCTTTGTTTGTTAAGTTGGTTGCACATGACGCCAGCTAAAAAAAAAAGCCGTTCAATTACGGGAAAATCATTGAATTATGTCATATTTTTTCATGAACATATAATCTCGTTCCTATGTAATATGCCATACGGAAAGAACCTGGCTTATTGCATCTCATTTTAACACTAAAATTAATATACTGAGAAAAAATCGGCGAGTTGCTTCATAATGATCATTTCTTGAAATGTTGTAGATATTCCTTCGTGCTTTAATCATCTTACTAGAACTTAACACATTGCCACCTAGCGCACCATCTTGCGTCTTGCAGCAGACGACTTTCAAAAAGCATTATGGCAAAAAGAGAAATTGCTTATCACTAGCAAGTTTTCCTTTTATTACAGTGCTTTTTCAATCTATTCACATATCACAACAGCAGAACTAAACGTTTTTTCACATATTTACAAAAGTTTTGTTAAGTCGTTTGCTTAAAGTAAAAAAAAATGTCTGCAGGTGGTAAAGAGTTAACATGATGATTGACGCACGATCTGAAATAGGTCAAATTGGGCCATAAATATCTACCATATCTATTCTCCCGCGAGTCTGTGATATCGGGAAACATGTCAACAAATCGTCTTACAGGCCCATACATTATTGTCCAACACATTCTATTATTTATTTTGTAGGCCGCAACGTGTCATGTCGAAGATAAACTAGTGATGAAGAAATCGACTTCCCTTCATGATACTGTGAGTAACGATTAAATGAGTTTCGACTTTTCTACTGCAATCCCAGGGGCCGATCAACTCTTATTCTTGAGATGAACTAGGTGACGAGACAGTCATTGTCCCTAAGATTGGACTTACTTTTAAAAGTTTAAAACTGTATACAAGGCGTTTATGTAATAACTTATATCGCAAGACAAAGCCACCAATGAGAAAATCATTTTGAGCGGCTCCTAATGCTTATCAGTATAAGGGCTTTCACTCTAATTGGGAGCAAAATTCCATTCCCTGAAGAACCTTGTAAAGAAGGATAGGTAATGCAAAGCTAATATTAAAATGAAAGGAATGTCTTTTCATATAAACCAATCCATAAACACATGCATTTATAGCATTCTTATTTCACAACTTCTCATTAAGAAATAAAACTATCTAAAGTCTATGTTCAAAAATACTTTACTGGTTTGTTTTAATTCGTGTTGGTGTCATATTGATATGTTGATATGTAAACAACAACATATAAATGTTATACTAATAAACTTTTTAACTTGAGCTACACCTTGGAAATGAACAACGAACTCTGTCAAATTCTACCGCTACCTTTGGTAGGTGAATCACTTGCTTCGAATTATTTGTCAGCGTGACTAAAAACCTCTTGGTGTATGAATTTTGAAATGTAAATGAGTCTGCGAAAGCGCAAGAGTCTGCCATTGACAGTCAATGGATCTATCTTTGTGGTTGTTACATAAATTTTAATCCATTTTTCATCATGTTAACAGTAGCCGGTTTATCATAGAAAGAGTAATGTATCCCTGTGATATATATGAAACAGTGTTCCTTACCGCGTACGTCCATTAGAGGGAAGTGTTATGCCTTTTATCAAAATCGTCCGTAGTTTGAACAAGTAATAGTATCATTTTTGTCAAAAATAGAACAATGGCAAGACAGCAGCATGTCAACATAAATTCATACCAAAGCAACGCTTGTATCTGAATTGCGGCATCAAATTATGTTTTCAATTAGAATATAAGTGACGGATTCTATATGCCCCTTATTACGTTTTACATTCAGACAATGAAAAATTATTTTGACATGTTTGGCTAGAGATCGTTTGTTGTTATTACAAAGTTGGAAACTTTTTGAACCCCGACAGTGTACTCCTTTTCGAAGACCGCCGAAAAACTAATGAGTTTTTCTATTTCTCTTCGCGTTAGGATGCAGAAATAATCTACAGTATGTAATCCCTTTGGCTCCATTTGCGAATTAAAGCTCTTTAATAATGGGGCGTTTGATTTCTATTTTCGCTGCTATTGATATGTTTTGATGTGTAACGTTGATTTCTTGCACGTGCGGGAAAAGCCGCACCACGAGCAAACCGATGGCTGTCTCTATGCTTTACTCATATATAAGTTTTTTGGTAGTTTCATATGGAAATATCTTCTCAAACAATGTTGACCATATTTATCATATAACTTATGTCTGTTGCATCTGTGACCAGAGCATATCTTGTAGAGGACAGTGGTTCAGGGGTAGAACGTCAGCTTCCGGACAAGAGCGTCGTCTGTTCGAATCTCTCGAATAGCGGATTCTGCTTTGCAACTGTTCATTAATCCACATTCGGTGCGAGTACTGGTTATGACTTAAGAACCAGAATCGACAGTAATTGATCTCCGATGTAAGACCTTGTTTTACATCCGATGTAAAATGAATAGGTTTAAACTAAAGGACATATTTTGCTGAAAACCCTTCAGACATGTGGATTCTTTTAACATTTATATCCGTTCACGCATACATGTAAATGCATTTATGACCGATCTTAACCGATGGTTATACAAGAAGGTAAAAATGACATTAACTAAATACATTTGTTCATGATAAGGTAAAACAAACATTTACGAATAAAAAGATAAATGCTCATACGAAGTAATTCATCCTTATGTCACAGTAACAGAGCCGATGAAGTAAAGTGATGTATTATCAAGTAATACCTTGTAAGAAGGTAAAATACAAAGCCATGAGGGGTAGTACTGCAGCAACGTTTGGCTTAAAGTACGGTCAGTACGGGTCGTTTACCTATAACCCTTTACCACACAATAACAACATTTTACCAGTCTGTTGCAAACGAATCTGGAAAACATTATGGGAAAAGAAGAAATTGCTCGTGACGAGCAATTTCTCCTTTTCCCACAATTTTTTCTGCCCTATCAGAATATTGTTTTTTCAATTTCATCACATTTTGAAATGTCGTCTGCAAACTCCTTCAATTTGGAAGAGTCAAAAGTTTGACGTTTGGTAAAAGGTTAAAGCGTGTTATGTCTCTACGCTCACCCGCGAAAAGATCGACAATTTGACAAGTTAAGTAATGGTACTGCGCAAGTCTTTTATTACCGAATAGTCTGTAAGCGGAATTGTTTCGTCGACTTAATTAACATCTGTAACACTAGCGCCGTAGACGCGGCATAATGAAAACTGGTTTTAATTCCGAACTAGAGTGTATTGTGTCGTTAAACGATCCTTAAAGACACGGTTAAACACAACGTGCTATAAAGACGGCCGTCTTTTGGATTGAAAGGCAGTTGAACTTTGGGTAGACTTTGTAGAAATTTGGAAACCTTTTTTGACGAAAATCAAGAATGTGAGAACACAGTTAACCTTTACCTGCTTTTCATGGTTAAACATTTCCCTCAATGCCTCCTATTAAATGCATGTAAACATAACATACATTTTAAGGGGCTTTTTGGTAAATGTTGTATATCGTTATTCCTTGGTTCGTATGCACTGGTTTCTCCGAAGTGCATGTTTTAGCGAGACTTCAAACCCAAAATCCAGTACTGGGAATCTCATGAAATCCGTAAGTTAACTAACCAATGTCGATTAAGAGTCATACCATGTGCACGCAGAATGAATGGTATGATACTTCCATTCGTAACGGAATTGCACTTATTAGCTGCACTTGGACACAATGAACACACAGTAAAACACGACACTTCAAGTCAATATTACATGTAGAACTAGTCACGACGTTGTCTTCACGACACTTAAAGTATTTAGCTAATCCTTAGGATGCTGGGTAATATTCTTAAAATTTAATTTATGTGTTGTCTGCTTTCCAAATCATTAAATATCTGCCTAATATTGATGAAAAAAAATACTCAGATTGGCAAAAAGGTTCGATCATAGGCAATTTACTTGGCGGCTGGCTGGCCTGGATCTAACCTGTTTACATCAGCATTAAGTCGGTTCAATGACTTTAAGGGCTGATATAAGAAAAGAGAAATAACCCACGCTTTATTCAGGTGAACCGATCATCTTGTACAATTGCGCTAGAGGACCATTTTGGTCTGGACTATCATTGTTGAACAACCACGCCATCTTTTCCGGGTCGGTATTGTTGGTGATCTCGACACCAGTATCTGTTTTATAAACAATTCAACAGAACGTCGTCTTGGACAGCTGGTATCATTCAATCAAGGTCTTTTTACAACTCTTAATACACGAGATGTTTTTCTAGGAAAATGAATAATTACAGGAAATGTGGAGAGTCTAGATGATTTGGATACAGCGATGTTTTCCGAATCATTCTTGGAATAGTTGAATCCACAAATACAAAGGGTAATGTGGTATACACGCGTTTCTGTTCATGTTTCATTTTAAAAAAATATGAACATTTTCATTGTTCGTTTATAAATGTTGAGAATGTGTTGTTATTATTATCCTAGAATAATTAAAAGATAACTGAGGAATGTATATACTATGTTTAGAATAGAGAACACGCTTTACCTGGTGACGTCACACTTAAATCCGAATGTGATTTGAAAAAAAAAATGAAATTAAGCAATTGATATTAAAATGAACACATTTGGCGTTTGCTGGAACTGCTCATTAATAAGTTGTGGCACGTTCTTTCTTTTACAACGTTGTCTCGCATAGTTGCATCGATATTTGATTTTCGTTACTCTCTGTCTTCACGGTCATCTGAGATTTAAACCAGTTTAACTTTTAAAATTGTAACTTCTACTTTAAATCCATGATTAACCGTGATTTGAATGTTAAACTGTTGAAAATAGAGTTTATCGTAACCAGAAACAAAAAAAGCATGTTACAATAATTGTGAAGCTTTTTTTATCCAAGGTCATTTATTCAATCGTTAAACTACATTTAAAAATCGCCCTACTTGTCAGTATAGGTCAGATAGATGCGGCAGTGAACTGGAAGTACATGGCATACTTGGAGGGTTCAGTGTAAGACAAGAGTAAGTTCTTCGTGTCTATGAGAGACTTACCATAGTATTGTAATTATCTCTTGACTTCCAACTTACCGTCATGAATAAACATAGCGACTTATTTGATATGCCGATACGTATCTAGGGTAAATCTTTTATGACTTCGAATAAGGAATCCCTTCATTGGATAGAGTATTAATAGAAAACGTTTATGGTCATGAATAATGCACCTTTCCTTCCCTAACACGGACTGAATCCTTGTGTATTATTTTCACCATGTACATTTCAGCTCCCAGGGTTACGCTCGTATTTATGTTTGCGACGATCAGCCTGAATCGTCAACGAAGGTGTTGTTATAACGGGAGTTTGGGTCTACCCGCAAGGGTACATTGATCGGTAGTATAGAGATGGTATGAGGAACATGGACTAAACAATCGGTCGTCTGTTGTTTTACGAAATGTTCGAAATAAGCATCTGATCTAAGTGTCTGTGACTTGCAAACTGCGAACTGACTTCTTACTTCACGGACATGTGATCTGATATGACTCTCGGTGAGCTACTTTTAATATCCGACCTTTTGCGACTTCTGAAGACTTTATAAGGCACAAAGTTGCAACGGGTTTGAGATCTACCACATGAAGACTTCACACTTAGATATATCGATACTTCCCGAATAAGCTATGCTTTTAACAACTACTGTTTATTGTGTATGCTACAAAAATTCAAGAACTGCGTGGTTCCAACGACATCTTTTTCTGACTCTCCAATCTTCTCTCCTGTGAACAAGCACATTTAAAGAGAGTGCGTTTTCCCAGACACGTAACAATGTGTTCTTTCACAACAAACACCCAATTATCCGAATCAGAAACAACCAAGCTGTATTTACGTTGGCGAAACAAAATAAACATTACCGCACCATTGCTTACAGCAGCGTACGACCCAATGTCTTCTTTAGGTAACTAGTTAGCCCCTTGCGGGTGAGTGTAGAGACATAACACGCTTTACCCCTTTACCAAACGTCAGACCTTTGACTGTCCCAAATTGAAAGAGTTTGCAGACGACATTTCAAAATGTGATAATATTGGACAATAATCTTCTGATAGGGTAGAAAACATTGTGGGAAAAGGAGAAATTGCTCGTTACGAGCAATTTCTCCTTTTTCCACAAAGTTTTCAGAGTCGTCTGGAACAAAGTGGTTAAATGTCGTTATTGCTTGGTAATGGGTTCAGGGGTGGTGCGGTTGGAAGTTGCTGTTTAAAACAAAATTGTCGTATCCCTTTCAATTAGTATTAAACTGTTCCGACATTTTGGTTTGCATATTGACGGTAGACTTTTGCTTGTCTACCGGTTGCGTCTGAGTTTATTTTTCTTAGGTTAGAGGTGTTAACATCGCATTCCTTTATGAGATAGACACTTTACTTAGGAATCTGGTTTCATACCTGTACACAACCGTGGACCACCGTGCTTCGTTTGCCATTCCAGGGGATTAACCCCGCCCCCTTTTCGCCTTGTGTCTTAATTAATGAAGTTTCGAACCTGTCCTGAGTCACACCAAAGTGAATGAATGAAGACTTAAATGTGTGATTTCCCGACATTAAACATTTCTCGACATTTCTTGACATTATACTTTATCATCCTTTATTGCAAAAACAATAACATTTTAAAGCGATATCCATTTAATACAATATTTGCTAGGCCATCCATTATTACACCTTAGAACAGTGTTATCAAGTTATATATTATAACAGATACATCAATCATTTGAATCTTTTTCAACGGATGATCATAAAAACAAATAGAGAAATCAAAGAATCAATAACCTAATAAAGGAGAAAACACAGACAACTTGGCATTAAGAGATATTGATAGCCAATAGCAGCTTTTAGTTGCATACATCCAAACCATGTTGCATAAAAAAATGATTTCCAAAACGACCCAAGCAGCGTCGCTGGGATTCTATATGTATAATGTGCAATAAAACACAGCATTTACGCATTTCCATAAGCTCACGAAAATACCTCGCATTCACTCGATAATTAAACATAATGAAATGATTATTGTGCAATTCCTTTCCGTGGCAATATAAACCACGTGGTTTATTCTCGGAATTGTGTTTTGGATTCCTTAGAGGGGGAGTGCGCGTTAATGTTTGTTCTGTAACTGGATCCAATAAAAGCAGCAGGCGAAGATAATATTGTTAGTTATGGGGTTTTGTCGGAAATATCTTTATAACCATCAGCGCAAATAGATTCTGTTTCCTAGGATGAAGCACGGGTTGACTTTGTTTGCATTGTTGTGAGTTATCGGATACTGGTCTAGTTATTACTGGGGCTAGTTAATCCTTTCCCAAACAATAACGACATTTGACCACTTTCTTGTAGACGACTTTAGAAAACATTGAGTGAAAAGGAGAAATTGCTCGTAACAAGCAATTTTTCCTTTCCCCACAATGTTTTCTGCCCTATCAGAAGATTATCTTCCAATTTCATCACATTTTGAAATGTCGTCTGCAAACTCTTTCAATTAAGGACAGTCGAAAATTTGTTGTTTGGTAAAGGGTAAAAGGCATATAATGACTTGGTATCATTTTAACATCATGCATTTTAGTGATACACTTCGCCTATATTTTGGCTAAATTATTCGGCACTTTACAGTAATACCCTCGCCACATTATGCTACTAATTTGTCTTGATATGAAACAGGTTTTACAGTCAGTATGTTTATTTTTACATTATTTTGTTTTCAGGGCGATAGAAAAGGCGTAACATTGTCACTTTGTTTGAAGTGATCATCTTGTGAATGAGTCCCCCCATGAGTCCCCCCGAAAACAAAACAAAATCAAATCAAAAAGAAACGTACCCGCATACTTTGACCTACTAATGAATACGTTGTGTTCTGTGTGCTCATCTAAAAATCTAAAACGATGTAATTCTTAAAACACACGTGTTCTTATGTAAAATGTATATTTTCTTCGAATCAACACTTTTCGTAATTCAACATGCCAACGTTGTAAGACCAATCATGTCTCGTTTACAAAAGGTAGTCAAAAAAGAGCTAAATCAACCGTGTCTTTTTTCATATGTCATACTGTTCGGGATCAAGAAATGACAGGCATTTGTGTACTTTATTAAACAATCTAAGGTGGTATCCTTGTAAATATTCCTGAGAACTCGGCAAAGAATCTATAGGAGAGATGTCCAAAAGAAATTAAGACACGTGTACAAACTCGGTGAACGATCTCACAATTCTACAGGTAAACACTAGTATGAAGTTTTTCCAGATAGTACAATATTTAAGAAGAAACGCGTGTAAATGTATGTTTTGGGATGCACTGACGCAAAAAAAACCATACGTTAGCAGTAACTTCCGATCCGAAACTCTTTACTACCAGAAGACGACACATTTTTTATCTAAGGCAAACAACCTTAGACAAGCTTTGTAAACATGTAAAAAACCTCTCAGTTCTGCTGCTGTGATATGTGAATAGATTAGGAAAGCATTGTGTAAAAAGAAGAAATTGTTTGTGACAAGCAATTTATCCTTTTACTACAAAGCGTTTTGAAAGGCACCTGCTGCAAGACGCACAAAGGTGGCGTTAGTTGGTAATGTGTTAAAACACTTGCACGAAAAAAAATAAGTAGCAAGTCTGATTGAACGCAGCCTTGTTTAGTGGAGGTAATGTACTGTTAACAAATAACACATGCTAACATATCGTTTAATATGTTATAAAAATCGAACCAGTTTAGCACATGTGGAATGGGATGAAAAATTGTTTTTAATTTTGCCACAAATTGAGCATGTAACTAATAACTTGGCTGTGTTTAACTCTTACAGTGCTGGAACCGACCTCATGCTTATGCAAACAGGTTAGATCAATCCCAGTCGCCAAGTGAATTGGCGAGTAGCCTGTGATCTAACCTGTTTGTTACTCTGGGGTATATTTCCCTAACAAAACTAAACAGATAATGATGATTTTGGAAAGCAGACGATAAGAAATTTTTATTTTAGAAAATTACCCAGCATTCTAAGGGTAGATACACCATGAACATTTCCCCCAAGCTGTAGCTTTGTATATTGGTTATTATTAAATTTGTTTATTATAGTGACTTGTGCATATACATCATATATAACTACATGGTCAAAGAAAAGTGTGAAGGAGCACCGGCAAAATGAGCCTATATGTCACCTTAAGTGTTAAATACAAAATAACTTCGTATCCTTAAACACATACATTATGTAGTTACTCATCAAACAGATTTAGTCTTAATGGAATGATTCGTAAACAACTCGTTTATTCAAATATGTAGGCGTGTGAATATGTTGAGACGTTTCTTGACCTTTCAAATATTACAGCATTGCTATCAACCCAATGTAAAACCAAAAGTCATGTCACTTGATACAATGGTCCCTATGGAGATGATATGTAACATGACAACGATACAACTGTAATGGCACATCTGGAATTTTCGTCTCAATTAGAGAAATAGTCAAGCATTGATCCTGTGGAAGACTATGACTTTACAATTTTATCATAAGGACAGCCATGCATGTATTCCTTTCATTTGTTAGATAATGTTTGCTTGTGACGTTGTTTAACATTTCCTTGAGCGAGTTCACAAAACAGTGTTTGCGGGATCTCAAAATTGATATATGTAATGGGTGAGATATTGTGAATATTGTTAACTTTTTACCACAAGTAGATGCCATTTCTGTTTTACTTGAAGCAAAAGACTTTAGAAAAGCTTTGTAAGCATGTGGAAGGAAACGTTCAGTTCTGCTGTGTGATATGGGAACAGATTAAAAAAACATTGTGGCTAAACGAAAAACAAGAGTCTAATTGGTCATATGTTGTATAACTGCAAGGGGACCGGTGAAAAAACCTGATCTCGGGCGGGTGCCACCACCATTCTGATGTATAGTGCCTTTAATTCTCGCAATCTGTCGATTACCATTAGGACGTGAATTCTGTTCACTGCGTATCTATCCCCTATATCATCACTACAACCCCCGGGGGACACGGAGAGACATGTTGTATTCTATTACAGCTGTATTGGGAAGACAAATATATAACACCAGACCAATGTGTCTGGCCACTGGTGTACACGACTGTGGTTGTACAAAGCTAAAGGTTCCTGTAAACTCCAGTCTTATACAGCCGCAGTGGGATACGTCCTTGTTTGAAATGTTTGCGTTCGATCCCTGAGCAGTGTTTTACGAAGAAACATTAAGAGAATTAGAACTGAATCAATACCTAATTTGTTGTGTGTACCATACGTTTGCAATATAAACACAGTAGTGGCGATTGATACCAAATCCTTGTTGGCAACTTCCAATTAAAGAGGAATTAGAAAAAAAAAGATAGAAAATCGGTTGCATTCACAAAATGTCGATATTTTTCATAGAAAGCAAATACATACCACTTTCATTTGTATACTGCAACTAACGGTATTATGGTATTAGAAATGGAAGCAAAATCATAATCTATCACTTTATAACTTCGAAGCGTTGCTATCCAAACATTTTCTCAGGGACCTTTTGTTAGAAAAAGGGCGTAACGATCTTATAGTTCACTATTTCTTGTTTTATAAAGGTTAACCTGGTCAGATGGGGGCTGTAGCAAGTCTCCACCACAATGCGACATAAACATATCACGTGGCTATTGTCCGGATCATCGACCATCGTAATCTCGGGGATCTGGAGTATTCATACACAATAAATTCAACCTTCACCCCTGCCTCACAAGATTTCAGTGATAATGATGTGAGGGGTTTTTTTTGCTCGGATTTTTCGCCATTCTAAGCAGTATTGCAGCCATATTGAATCGAATAGAAATATTAGATATTACCCATGCTCATAGTAAGTCGTCACTTGAGAGAGCATTATACACCATTCCCCTCCAAGAAAATGAATATTGTCGCATCTAAGCCTCATTGCCCCATAGTCAGATGAACTGTTTTAGGGTGAATAAATTCCAATAAAAGCAGAATGTCAACAATCTGCCATTTTGAAACTCATTCCTACATAGGATTACTTCGGTTGTTCTCGATATAAATTGGTCGTGGAACTTTTCGGTTTAATGCGAATAGTTCCGGCCTTGACCTAAGGTTACCATAATTGATCGAAGTAACCTGACAATAGAATGAGGCTCAAATTGGCAGATTATTCGGGATTCTACATTCAGTAGATTCATTGGTATCCTTTCACTCAGTCAGAACACGAAATATGAATCAAATCTGCCCGTATCTGGGCTTGAACCATGCAACAAATCACCAGAGACGCAAACGTCATACTCATTAACCAACAGAACCCGATGAGAACCATATGTAAGGCAGCATTACTAGTGTACATTTTATCACGCACTGGATCCATCAACATCGCAAATAACAAAGGGAATACGAGTAATTCCCCTATTTCGCCTAATTGTTGTAGGTATAAATATCTACATTGCACTTGTTTTATTATCGAATAACCACAGACGGTCCCGTATTAATGTGGGCATAAAAGAACATCGTAAATGCCCCCATAATTCCACTTGAAAGCCGGGAAGTTTTGTTCCCCGCTCTTTCTTATTGGATATTTACGAGCGCGGATAAAACACGGAGTGATCCGAATAGCAGCTTCTTTGCCTCTTTACATAAGTATAATTGATGACCTCTTTGAACAGCAAAGACCAAACACGAAAGGCGCGATTGCAAAACAGGTGGCTTGGTCCGGCTAGACAAGCGTTCATATCTGGATCGTCCCAACCATGAACAACAGGGTACCGTTTTACTATGATAGAATTGTGCTAAAGAATTCAAAAGTTCAAAACATAATTCATGCTTCATTCAAAATTGGGCTATATAATTTTGCAATGTAACACCTCATTGGAAGCGTCTCTCTACATGACAATACTGTACATATATTTAAGATAATATTCATGTTTAACCCTTTTCATTTACGCAAATATTCGTTTTGCTCAAGTTATTAAGTAAAACTCTTGTAAACGGCATACCAGGTTTTCGTTCGTCCGACTGTCTAACGGAATGGCAACCGTTCGTTTTATCATAAATGACAAAATAATTGAGCAACGCCACATAAGTTATCTACTGTCGATACAATCTATATGTCAGAATTAATAATCAAGACAAAACAGTTGTTGTCAACAACCTGACATTTTTATTTAGAACATAAGTCGTGTAAAGGACCTGTTTCCTGAACGAAAGCAACACTCAATTGTATATGTTATGAACAAATCCACATCATTTGATGATATATCAATTTTAAATAAAGATATGACACATCCCCTTTATTTGAACGTAGGTTTTTTAATCTAAATATTCGAATTTACATCTTACAAACGCCTCCAGTATGCCAAATATTTACATGTAAACGTTCCAAAATAAAGGGAGTGTTGTCCTTCGAATTAAAAGAGACGAGGTCTTCGAACGCAGTTGGAATGTTCCATCAACATCACCGTGTTTAATAATTGCACGTAAGACACAGCATGTTGATGTATTCTAAGTTAGATACATGTATGCATACTTTTCACACTAAATGAATACTGAAATCACCAATTTAATAATTTCTACTACAATAAAACGTACTAAACTATGTTTGATGTACGAAGGGGCTCTTCCGTTGGAGGTTGCAATAAAGAGTGTGGATGCCGATGCTACATACATTTACCAGATTCTCGTATCAAACACAAGAAGAGAGAGCATGTGTGTGGATATGCTGTATAAAGTTGGCTTTTGGTACGATGGAGCAGTATGCAAAGCATCTGATACAAGTTTAATTGGGGTCTTTAATGATTAACCCTTAGAATGCTGTGTATTTTTCTAAAAATAGATGTTCGTGTCGTCTGCTTTCCAACGCCTTGAATATCTGCTTATTTTTGATGCGAAAAGATACCAAGAGGAGCAAATAGGTTAAATCACAGGCCGGCCGCCAATTACTTGGCGGTCGGCCTGTGATCTAACCTGTTTGCATAAGCATGAAGTTGCGCTACAAGGGTTAAATAACACATTTTATGGTTAAGCACACAAGCAATGGAGAAATGCGGTTTTGATATTGACGCTTTCCTTATGTGATGATGTCTTTAAGAGATCGATGAAGCCGAAATATCGTATACCAATTAATTTTCCTCAGCTAGATATTGTTGCATGAGCTTCCTTTTATGCTGTTAAACATCTAAGTACCGTTTTGCAAACATTTCCTTAAACCTATAAAAGATGGTTGTGTACGTAGCTTAGTTATTTCTTAATATCACTTTTTTATTGACAGTCATCGACACAATTTGTCAATACAATTTGTCTATGACCATTCACAACAACACACAATATGGCTTAGACAAGAAAAAACAGAAAACAATGACCAACAAACATTGAGCACAGTATGTAAATACGAGAAATGTTATACTTAAGAAATGAGATAGTCGGTTGTTAAAGAGCAGCAACAGTTTTAAAATGTCATCACGAATAGCAAAGCTGAGTACCCTTTTACAGACACGGTAAGACATTACTTTGATAGGAGAGAAAGTGCTTTGTGAGTTATCATGGACGTATCATAACCACCATAGCAAATTGAGTTGTCTGAAACGGTGTCAAATGAAGGTGAAGCGTTTACAATTTAAAGTTCATAAAGGGACCAAGTTATGAAATTTGAATTGTTTCGAACTTATACGATTTAAACATATACAATTCACAGTTCATAAAAGGTTCAAGTTATGGCAATTGGAATTGTTTTATACATATACAATTCACAGTTCATAAAAGGTTCAAGTTATGGCAATTGGAATTGTTTTAAACAGCATGGATAGGAACATTTACTACCTCATTATAGATAAGCAATCTGGGATGAATCACAGCATGATCGCGAATGGAAATTCTGATCGCATATGAATAGTCCCTCCCAAGTCTTTGCTCATTTAACTTTTATAAATAAGAAATCTACGATGCCATTATTGCCGTATTATTCCATTGCGATGAAAGATTGGTGTTGCAGTAAAACAGAAAGGTCACTTCATTATCATCAAACCTCGTTTTGTTCATTCTTCTATATGAAAGTATAACGCTTGTCCCAGTAGCAAGGAACAACACACAACAAAAGATGAAATGAAGACACTCTATTTTCGTTATGACAATAGATTCTGTGACAAAAGGATAATTCAGTCTTTTAATACATGTATTGAAACTCAAAGCTATTGTCAAAGTAGTTTCTGCAGCGGATGAGTTCAATGAGATATTATAGAGTCAGGATACGAGTTTTAGAACGTCATCTCATACCTCATTAGTGTAGAAAATTGTTCGACTGTCCCTGGTAATGCTACATAAATATTTCGCAGATAGTAGGACATGTCTTATTTCTATCCCATACTGACAGTATCCCATTGGCCAATTCAGACAGGTTTTCCTCTTTTGGGTTTTACATCGCGTCTATGACTTGTGAAGTGGTTGCTGGTGCATTGATTGAACATCATTACATACATAGATAGAATTATTGTAATAGTATTTGCCAACCATGAGCTGTATATGCTTCAGTTGAAAAAATGATGTCAGCTTTTATAACATTGTGACGTAAAAATGATAAACTGACGAACGATTGTGATATCAACATACATCCATTAATCACATCAACAAAAGAGAAAATGGAATAGCATTTCTTATTTGATAACTTCGGCAATGAACTTTTCAAAAATGCGATAAGTATCGTGAGAAAAGAAAATAACACAATAAGACAAAACAATACAGGTTCTGCAAACGTGTGTACAATTGGTGTCAGCGTCTTAAGAAAGACACAGAAATACGGTTTTATAGGCGGCTATAACTTGTGAGAAAGCGTCAATTAACGTTAACACCCCATTAACTATCTCCAGCGGTGTCAGATGCCTACGGTTGTAAGTGCAATCCCATCTGAAAACCTTTCCGTAGGGCGGAATTCTCCATTATTTGTCAATGTCATTTACCAGAACAGAACAGAGCTTTATTTTCACCCCACCCCAAGCATAATTCATATACAATAAGGGTACATTGCAATACATTACAATCTAGAAATAAATGGAAAAAAATCGTATGAAAAAATTTGTATAGATTAAAGGGAGATGTCTGTGTCTTATTTGGACCTGGCCACAAACGTATGTATGGGATAAAGGCACAATCTAATCCAACATGTGTATACTCGTATATACTTGCTGTTCTAAAATGATATAACATAATGAGAACGGTTTTTGCAGGTCTAGAATGGCACCCCTTTCCAGCGTCTACAACTTTACACCCGACCTTAATTACTGTAGATGAAAGAACGTTTATATTTCGACTCAAGCCATTCAACCATACCATACATGTATTACATTCCAACTGCTTGTTGTTGTCGATTTTCAATGGCTCATATTTTCGTACAAGGGAGTCGGAATGAATAGCGTTCTCAGTCAGTGTTACGAGGCAATATATTCCGCCATGTTTCGTCGTAATGTCGATTTCGCAGACTCTCGTCTTAGCAACGAGATTACCCGGTAAGCTCCGAGATTAGGGTATAGATTTCCGGAGGGGGGGGGGGGTCCCAACGAGACCACCCTCTGGATTTCGAGTGTTGAGTAAATAAGGTAGGGAGTCTTACTAACAATCAGACACGCTGACATAAGATAAATTAGGGCACTGTCTGGGTACCGTTTTACTAAACGGTTTACGCTTAAGATTTGCGTATGTCTAAAACAACAATGCCTCTTACTTTAATATTTGGAGAAGCAATATTGCAAAATAACACATCATTGGAATCGTCTCGAACAATGACGTGTCACATTGCAATAGTGTGTTATTTCTCAAGACACTGTCAATGTTTATCAGTTGGCCTACACAATTAGTTTCCTTAAGTTGTTTAGTAAAACGGTACCCTGGTCTTTAACAGTCCTCCGTGTGCGTTTTATTTATTTACCTATTACATAGGCCATATACAACTCCCTCATTTGAAAGATTTGTACCCACTAATACAAATCTAATGCAAAAATGACAAGTGATATATGATACAGATTATTATAGCCTTTGGTGGGAATGAAAAATGATGAAGCATGCATTCCTTGATCACGTGCCTATTTACATACGTTACCATATGTTTGTCGGCGACATTGGTGCAGTGGGTCAGCGTCGGTCCCATGGTTCCGCACCCAGGCGTTAAGATTCCTTTTTAATTTGTTCAAGACATATCCATTTAACATTGTTCGAGAATTCCCTTCCACACTACTACACGTAATCTCTTGTAATCAAAAGTGAATTTAATATGCTGCAAGCCTCAGTCACACTCGAGGTTGAATAAATACGTTTAAACTAAATTATCAGAAAAAGAACACCCTACCACTTTTTTGAAGTTGAATTGAAGCAAGATATCATATTTGATAACTCAAATGCTATAATAGAATTGTCACTTCTTATATGCATAAATTCCTTTTTTATATTGTTTCGAATTCATCAACAACGTCCCCCAATGAGAGGATGGTTAATGACCATGATTAAACATCTTTACTCGAACAAATGCCTTCCATTAGATGAGTGTGTCGAGAAAAAAGGGCTAAAAATCAATTCTTGTTTTTCCAGGCTACTGAGCTTTCAAATCGCATTTCGCGTTCGACTAAGGCTGATTTATGGTCGTATATAGTGTACGATAGACCGCGTTATTCATGGTTAACGCTGGACTAACGATGAGCTTTCTTGACGTACAATTGGATAAATGAATGTTTAACCCTTAATTGATCCTAATTGACCTTGTTACTATGTGGTTAATGGTATTATATGGAGAGTTTTGTCTCGTTATTGGATTCTCCAAAGGTTTGACTTGATAAATGAGACATTTTAACCCCCCAAAATACTTAGATGAAACCCTATCGCATTGTTTTAGGGGTTCTCAAGATTTCTTTTATAAGAACAATATTGTAGGTAAACTTCGAACCAAAGGACTCAGCACAATGGTTCTTGTGATACTTGTTTTTGAATAGGGGCAGCATAACACCTACTTCCTTTATTTTCCTTCTTTGATCTCAGAATAGATATCCGATTAGCATAACATCCATTTGGAATGCTGACATGGGATCTTCCAATCGGTATTAAATGAAAAATTTCCGTAACGTAATATATCGTTACCGCCTTACAATGTACTCCAAATAACATCTCAGTTTGCTTCAATATACAGAATCCTTCGAGAAAACACTTTGACGCAAGGATTATTGTAATATAATTAACAACTTATCACTTTGTGAAAACTTTCATACCAAATATCATGGAAAAAGAGTATTTCCTGGTCCAATTATCCGTTCCTTGTAATCTCCTAAATTTTGGAAAAACAAAAATCATAATACGGGGAATAAGGTAAAGTAATGCGAACACCATTTTTTATTCATGGTCGTACGATAAGAAAAAAAACATTGTAAAGCACTTAGCAGATACAAACTTAAAGAAAACTTGATATCTGGTAATTTAGGCAAGGTCACAACGAAATGAAGAAAATATATAAAAATCATTTGCTTCAAATTCGTCTTTAGAAGCGAATCCAAGAGGGTCTTTTTCGTGAATCTTCTTTTACAAACAAATAGAACAATATTTTTAAAAATGAAAATGTATGAACACAATTAAATAAATTATAAAGGGTTCTTTATGACATCCAAATGCAAGGAAATTGGCTTCAGGCAGCATTAGGAACATCGTTTTTCTACGGAGAAGAGTGAGGAACATATCTACGAAAGTCTCCCATAGAAAATGTATAACCCATCATGAATCATACAGAGGAGGTTTTGATAACACAACATCAAATAACATACCGTCAATAAAACTCCCCATCAAGTAGATTATTCTGGTTCTTTTTTTTATAATAGGCAACACTGTAATAATAGACTGATTGCTGTCATATTTGCGGATCAAACACGAATTTAATCGCGAATTACCCTCCCCGTCTGAAAAACGGGGTCCCTCGGGTTTTATCCTTCTCTTCTAACGTATGTTTGTCACTTTGTACCACGGCCTATAGATTAGACCATTGAATGAATCACACAAAACCCTCTCTCCTATATGTTAAGTTCAAAATCTGGCATTAGTTTGTTTGAATTTTACATAAATACAGATCCATTGTTTTTTTTTCTTAAACCAGTACATAACGAAAATAAACATTTGACTTACTCGATGCGCAGCCCGTCAATCATTTACTCTATAGAATGCTGGCTTATTTTCTAAAAAGAGATTTCTGTTTCGACTGCTTTCCAAAACTTTGAATATCTGCTTAGTTTTGATGAAGAAAGACACTCAGAGTAGCAAACAGGCTAGATCACGTGATCAAGTGAATTGGCGGGTGGCCTGGATCTAACCTGTTTACAAAAGAATGAAAGCAGTTCCAGCACTATAAGGGTAAGATAGGATAAAATACATTGACAAAGTTTATTTCCATCCTCTATGACATTCCCCAAAAAGAATTAGAATTCATCTAAGGAAAATGGTGTTAAGTCTGAGTCTCTCTAAAGTATACCAAGGGAGAATCCAAAGAACGTTTAGTCAATAATTAATTTGCGCGTTATTACAGATTTGGTCTCTAGGTGGCCATAAAGTAGCCAGTCATCTCTTCTACACACATAGTTCCAGTTCTCATAGAGTTCTAAAGAGAGTAGTACAACCTAGACTGGTAATATATTTGTACGTCGATTTCGTTTTTGTTCGACAGATACAAGTTTAAGTATCTTCAAGCAAAATTGCTGTATTGCCTAGATCATAACAAGTTCCAGCTTTGTTTGTCTTGGAACTGCCTTGTTCTGGTTCATTTCAACTTAGTGTGGTATAAAGAAAAAGAAATTTGTGTTGACAACATTTTACGAGTTCTCAATCGGGAAAGTTTACACTGAATGTTCTCATTTATTTATGTTTATATTCGTGTAGTCTAACGTAGTTTGTTAAATACCTTTGATACACTTAACTCACTTTTTAGAAATGTTATTATTTGTATATATGTTAAATTGTATGTATGGGCTGTAGGCCTGAAATGCAATAAACAATCTGAATCTGAATCTGAATTCTACTCACGAGTTACATGATGCAAGTCCATTTTTAGAACATAGGGAGACGTTTTTATTTTATTTCGGTTTTTATTTTATTTCGGTACTTTACGCTGTTAAGAGCAGTGTTTGAATTTCATCACATCGGTAATTTTTCAATTTCTTTCAACATAAACTGTTTGTGTTGAAAGAAATTCTAATGGCTCTTTATTGAATTATTTCTATGTCTTTGACAAATTTCATCATTTATTATTATTGTGATTATACTCCTTCAGCGGTAAAAGACAAATAACTTATGTCGCAGTGACTTTATTTGAGGTCGAAAAGAAATATAACCGATACACGTTTATTGTTACAACTGGAGCAGGCTAGTTTATCAAGACCCGACTTGAGTAAAAATTCCATTGAAAATAAACTAAATGCCGATGTATTTCAAGATTTTGCTCGGCTAGAGTACGCGAATCTTCGTACGTGTACATTTCTGAAGTAGCGCAAGACTAGATTAGTGACAGGTTCGAAAGCCCATTCGTAACCATATAGAAAAAAATACAGATCACGTGTATTGCAGATATTACAAACTGTTTAAACGGGCTTATTTTGCAAAAGAAAGGGGAAATTGGTCGTAACGGTTAATTTCTCCTTTTCCCACAAAGTTTTCTGCCCTATCAGAAGATTATTTTTCAATTTCATCCAATTTTGAAATGTCGTCTGCAAACTCTTCCAATTTTGGACAGTCGAAAAGATTTGACGTTCGGTAAAGGGCTAAGCAACATTTTCCCGCTATCGGCCACATTTACACGTCGTCTTGCCTCTCGTGTAACTCATTCACCCATTTCAGGACATTTCCACATGAACATCTTTGAATACTTGAAACAAACCAGAGTTGTGGGATCGTTTGATTTTTATCTCGCCTAATTTTGAATTGATGGCCAATACGTGACGTCATCGCCCTAATGGGGCCCTGAATAATGCATGGGCTCACATCGGATCGCATAATCACCGTTTGAGGGGGAACTTTCAGGGAAGGGTGTGCCATTAAAAACGTTCGTATCACTTAAAATCAACATAGAGATACGGAAGTTCAATAGTTCCTGGTTAAAAACGTGTTTGTTTACTGGGAAGATTATGCGGCATTTCGTTGTTCTTTTGATAGAGGTTAGATATATATATATATATTTTAAATATATCTATTTACCTTATTTGTGTTACATCGATTGTGAAGGAAGCTTGTAGTTGTTCAAGCCACTCTCGACGTCTGCTTGCTGGTTACTAAACCAGCACTCGCGCCGATTTCTTGGTTAGTCCCAGTAGTTTTCACCTCGCCTTAGGGGAATTCGAACCTGGGACCCTAGGTACAAGAGACCGACGCTGACAGGGATCTATTTAGCCATACCAGTAAAACAATCGACTATGTTTTGCAACTCGTATTTTTAAGGCCTTTACTCATGTTACCCATTGATTGGTCGTTGTCGAATAGGGTACCATCTAAATGTGTCCCAGGTACAATGACAATAGTTCACTGTACCCCAGGTACTGAAAAAGTACTTAAAATTGACAACGACGAACCGAAACATTTTATATTAGTTTACTTGACGTCTGACCCGGATCTAAACTTTTTGAATAAGCATGCAGTCGGTTACAGCACTATAGGTGGTTAGGTCGTTGCATTTCTTGCTTCACGAGCTAGAAACAGGAAAGGTTTGAATAATAAAAACAGCGTGAACCCAAACGCAAATCCACCCACCAAAGACTCCTACCACATTGTCTAATGAAATGTTCATATAGCATAGACAAGAATTCAATCATGTTTCTGTATTTACATCACCAACCAGACGGTCGGTAAAGAGCAACTAACGTACCGATGTGACTCATTTTCGAACGTGTTTTTTTACGAAACGGTCAAGGTAATTAAAAAAATTTGTCGAACGGATTTGGCAAGTAGTGACTCCGATTCTTTTTCGAAAGTTGTTCTTTGAGAAAATGTAGACCAAAGCTTTTCATTTTTGAAAGTTGATTACAAGAGTTACATATACGAAAGCCTTTTGGGCCAAAAGTAAATTTTTGTTAGGACTAGGATTAAAATGATTCTATTTCGGAGAGTTGATTGCCGGAGGGGTTTAACTGTAAGTATGTAATGTATATATATATTTAACCATATACTAAAATAACAGTTCGAATCACATGAGATGCGGTAATTGCTGCCCAAGGGCTATATACTAAAGAAAACTTTGTTACAAAAACATAAAACTGAACAATTTACGTTACTACCTAGCGAAATCAATGCTCTGATTATATGTCTCATTCTATTCAAGTAATTTTATTGACTTATTAATACCGTTGATATTAAGGAACATTAATATTCTGCCGACGTAATTGTACATTTGACCAATTTAGACCATCTGTCAATATCACCGCGTAATGACAGTCGGTTGATGCGTCTTTATTCCTTTACGATCTACAAATCTGCATACAGTTATAACTATTTTCTATCTGGTCGCAATAAAATGCAGACAATTTTACCGGTCCCTATGACATAAAATATGAACACATGGATTGGTCGATGAATGTTAATCTAGAGTGTTCCGTCTAATAATAGGAAACGCCGGGGCTGGTGGACTGAGCCATGTAAAAAGGACGAAGAATATATGATGTGGCATGTAGGTCCAAATCAGTATATGGTCGAGTTAAAATATGTAGACAGGTAATACAGGCTAAATGCAACGGTAGGTAGATAACTTCGGATATTCTAATCAACGTTTATCTCAGGTATGGTATCGTTGGATTGACACAAACATCGCACGGGAGAGCGATAGACCTATAATGTGTCGCTCAAAATCAGCATGTGTAATTCGCAGATGCTGATACTTGGGAGACACTCTACATGATGTGTGTAGGTGGATTTTACCGTGGATTTTTAATCGGTTATTGTTTTATCTATTCATTTGGCATAGAATGCCGTCATTTGTTATCCATGTTACAAATAATAACCCTAATGATAATTCCGCCTTTGTTTTAGCAATAATTGTTTTCTTATTTCAGAAGTATATGTTTATGAAAATGCATAAGTGGTTGCCAGAAAAACAATGTATATCTATACAAATATCAGGTAATACTAAGTGCATATATTACTATCGAATCATTTAAGGGCAATTATTTTCATTCGAACCATTTTTACTATTACTAAATGAAATCGGTTGGAAGGAGAAATTGTGAACATCTTTGTGTTAACTTTATCATCTGATCTTTATCATCATCATTAACGAATTTATATTAGCGTTACCTTCTGATTGGTCTATTGCATTGTACTTGACGTTAGCGACTTTTCAATTATATTGCAATACCAGACACATTAAGTTACTTATTTAACTTTCAAAAAGGACTGGCAAAGCCAAGCAATGTCATCGACATTCTACTAGTCAATCAGGAGGCTACCTCAATTAAAAATATTCTTCTTCTTGTACTGATATTTCGAATCCTTCCGGAAAAGGACATGTATCTAAAGTTCTGCACCATAGGCATAGAACCATGGTTACTAAGAACCACTCTTATTGTAGAAACAAAAGACCCATCGTTTTACTCAGAAGTTTGATCTAATTCTGAGCGGTTGTTCACCAAACGGGATCTTCCTCCATCATTCATGCATTGGACAATGCACAGATGTTGACGCGATGTAACCAACACAGATGAACGACGGAAACATTTTATGTCTTGCAACACAGCTTATCACAACATAATAACTGTTCTGACTTGCTAAAACGGTCCAATTCTCGGAATCATAAGGGAAGGAGCTTTGTTCGTATGACTCGGCTGAAATGCCTATTTACTGTTCAAATAAAACGGACAGCGGCACTTTTTCATCGTATTGTTATAAGGTTTGTATGGAAAGTTGTGTGCTTTATTGATAAATAATGTTTCAGATTTACTTCAGCGTACGGTGATGATGCCTCCACTTAGGGTAGCTGAATCAGCTTAAAGGGCCTTCGTGGCACAATTGACTGTAAGCCTTTACCAAACGCCAAATTTTCGACTTTCCCAAATTGACAGAGTTTGCAGACGACATTCGAACTGTGATAAAAGTGATAGGACGCATACACACAATGCTTGTTTGTTATCTCAAAGGAGCTACCACTCACAGTGAGAATGCAAATTTAGTTGAAAAGGTAGAAAACTTAATTACAAAAGCAGAAACTGCCTCACAGAAATAAGCGATTTATTCGTTTTTCACAGTAACTTTATCCAGCAATTTCCGAGTAATAAACCTGATGTGTTCTATTACGATTTATTACCTGACCAGTCGCATGCCCTTTGCGATAGCTTGCTCATTTTATACACACCTTCGTACATACAAGTCTTAATGAAATTCAGAAATGGCATTGTATAATTCATTGTGAAAAAAGGAGAAATCGCTCGTTACAAGCCATTGCCCATTTTGTCAAAATCGTTCCCGTTAGTTTCTGTAAAGAAAACGCTGAATAATCAAACTTTATTCGTGCTGTTTTCGGTTGCCTTCGATTTTGATCATTGATCATTGGAAAATGGGGGAAATATTTTACCGTTTACTCCACTTATCCAAACTATACCGGAACTAATAAGGATAACACTTACAAGTATATGCAAAGATGAATTTATTGTTACATTCTTTGTCAACTATGATCTGTATATGATTCAGTTTAAATAAAATGTTATTCTTCTTTTTTAAAAACCATCATGACAGATATATAAATTGCTCTTAATGTATAATTCATCATTTTGCAACAGCAATTTCAACTTATATCTTATTTTCTCTGTAATGATTAAGTGTCTTTTAATGTTGTCTTTACTTTCGATCACTCTCACAAGAAATATGAAGGAAATGCATATAATTGTACATTGATATGGATTTCGTTTAACATTACAGCTATCTTGAATAATACAGTGGCTGTTGAATGGGAAATAGAAATAATAAAACATTAATGTGGCTCTTTCTTTATACATGTTCTATAATCACGGGTCTTTAAATGATCATTGAACATGGCCGCTAAACTAGAAATATGTACGTATGAAACGATTTAAAATACAACGAGAAAGAAACCCATCGATTAGAACAACAACAAACATACTATTGCCGCAAAACTAAAAGTGTAAATGTATAAAATGAAATAAATCAGACGGAGAAAGAAGAACCACAATATATACTTTATACTAAAATACTAAATACTAAAATAATGTTTGTAGATGTATATATCAAACGACGCAAGTCATGACAAGAAAAATGCTATCAGCTAGAATAGCGTTCATAAAGTCATAAAACGATTTAAGTCATGGTGCGAAAAAGACATTGGCTAGAAAAACAGCAAACATTTAATGGCTGCTATAATTAAAGACTCCAGACGTATTTAATATTTATGACCTGAAAACGAGATTGTGTCGGTTTTCTACCAGCCGGCACAAGTAGCTATATAAATTTGAATATGTGAACCAATCTTTCGCCTACGTACATTCTTCCTTTCAAAATGACTGAAAAAAATTGATGACGACAGTCAGAGACTAATACAGTCAATCTGTTTTAAGCTACCGAAATAAAAGAAGCACGAATTGGGTTACATTAAACAATTTACAGCTTACTACGGACGCACATTTTTTAGAAAGATTCAGAAGGAGCTTCTTTAATGATTCGATTCCTTTATATGAATAGCGCCTTGAACAAAATAGCTTTCCATAAGGCTCTTTCCATGAATGGTGGTGAATCAAAAACGATTGACTATACAAGAAACAACAGACCTTTCTTTAACCCTTATAGTGCTTGGACCGACTTCATGCTTATGCAAATAGATAAGATCCAGGCCAGCCGCCAAGTAAATTGGCGACTGGCCTGGGATCTTATCTGTTTGCTACTCGGGGTATCTTTCCTCAACAAAACCAAGCAGATATTTAAGGTTTTGGAAAGCGACGAAAAATATTTTTTTTTGAAAATGACCTAGCATTGTAAGGGTTAAGTGGAACAACATCGAAATAAATTGGTTACAAAAGTGTTTGCTAATGTATTTAATTGTGTCTGACAACTTGGTCTTCCCGACGTCTAAAATATCTCGTCTAGATGAATTATTTATGCAATAAATGCGTTTCTTACCTACTTACTTATGAGGGGGCGAGGGAGATTCTAATTACTCTCGGTCTCCGAGACGTTCGATTTTGAGACAAACTACCCTGAAGAATTGTCTATGTGATCATGAGTACTCTTACGATTTTATAATTGCTGTGTTTGATTCGTGGGGAAATAATCGTGTTTTTCTGCTTTCTTTATTAAAACAATTCATTTGAATATAAACATAAATGTTCAATGCGATTTCGACTTCTGAACGTAGACATTTCCATGTGTTGTTCCTTACAATTGTCGGTCGTCTAAAAATAAATATAGCTTCATGTTTGAATTTGATTTGTGGTAGTTTTTATGTAATGGCCTTTTTACACAAAACATTTAAAGTTGATGAACAGTTGAATTTAATTCTAACCATTACCATCACAATACGTAGGTAATGTTGATTCTCTTCCAGACCTAAAGCAGTAACGTACTTAACGTATGACAATATGCAAATAATTGTGTTTAAACGTAATGATTCGTTTGGCTAAAACTATTGTTCATGTAAAGCAGAATAAAAGTAATGATGGTAAACGATATACAGACACATTCTTAAACATGGTTCTGAACCGTTACAGAGTTAAACTGTTCTGCATTTTCCTTTAGGATTTGGGTCATGTAATTATGTATTTTCCTGTTGGATTATGTGATTGTAAAATATTCTAAATGAGCAAGCATGAAGATGAATAGTCGTTATACATGATTAAGTTCAATGTTGTTGTAAGTCTTTGACTTGTCTAGAAGGCTTACGATGGTTTTGCTCGGAACCAACGTTTTGTTGTGTGCGATCGTAAGTAGGTTTAAATTTGAACCTGTGATAAAAGGAAGTTTAGATGTGAAGTGGTCTTTCGCACTAGACTCTTTTGTTTTTCCCTTTATTGTCGTAAAATCCTTACGACTTTCCTTTTTTAATAACATTTTCTGCCTAATGGCACAAATGATTTGATTAACATTGCCTTCATGGTCAAAACGAAATAGTGCTTAATGTGACACACTACCTTTTCTTTATTTGCTTTTGATTAAATCACGGTATGGATATTTTTCATAATTCACGAGAAGTAGTTTCTCGGCTGACGATTCTGCCATCTCTTCTCCTATCAATCTTCAGTGTAACATCACAATTTTATACTCAGAAAGAAACAGACACTAACACCATCCAATACTTCATTGTAATAGATGCACATCAGCGTGTTTAACACGTTAGGACTGTAAGCTAAGCGCTGTATTACCTTTGTTGACACGATGACTGCATGGCTGTCTGTCGTTAGGAAGACCATCAGATTGACATGTTATAAAGAATCACGATTTGTTGCTATCCGAATAGGCTCGATTTGGGCAACATCTTTTAACAGGCAAGTGATCACGTGACCATTGTTAACGAAAACTGTCCGAACAAGATGGCCGCGCCAAAGGTATACTTGGTTTTTTTTTTAGCAGATTACTTTTGTTTTCCACTATTTTATATACGCAACGTTCCGACTGTCAACTTTCCGTTTCCGGTGGTATATGATAACCCATGGTTTATACGTCTAACACTCGGTAGAGAATTCGCAGTCGATGGGTGATGTGTTCATGCCATTCGCATGCCTTGATTCAAAATTCTCTGCAGTGTCTTGGAGCATACAGCACTGCCAAAATGGAAACAAAATTCACCGGCGGTTGCGGAAAATTGATCGCCAGACAATAACGTTTATATAACAGTGGGAAACAAAAGCAATCTGATGAAGAAAATGCTCATTCATCGGCGCCGCCATTTGCAATCTCATTTATACCGTAAACATTGATCATGTGATTACCCCGCATGTTTTAGGCAAAGCCGTATGATTAAAATGGAACTGGGGTCCCGAGGGTAAGAATTTTGGTATAATTCATGAATAAACCCGATATGTAAACGCTTATCATTTCTCTTGATGCATGAAAAGGGAATACTGAATTCATAAATAATTTGTTTTAAAAATAATCTAAGGTTGTTGACCTAAGAGATATTGACGTAACTAGTGAATGGAATACATCTCAAATATATAGTTCAAATGATGTACAAAATGTGTCGTGTCAATGAAAAAAGACAATGTACAGTCTGATGTGTTTAATATACACCTCTAATGGGATGCATAAACTATCGCTACACCATATAAGCATGTTTTGGACATTCCTTATTCAGCTTTAAGTGATGTTTCCATACGTAACACCTTGGCTGATCCAGATATTATGAGGATCAAAGTATGTGATTCCTTAAGCTTGAAATCAAGAATTGAGAAAAGGAATAAAGCATGTTTTACCCCTTTAAACATTAAAGAAGTATTTGTTGAAAAAGCTTCTTGAACCCATTAGTCTTTATACATTGTCTCTACTCAAAATGCAAGAGAAGCAAGGAGCACATGTATTACAGACGCGTTTAGCAGAAGGACGGGTTCATAGTGAAGAATCATTCTTTTATCATAAAAAAATGTTAAACTATTTTTTCTACCTTGATAATGTCTTCTGCTACTTATTTCAACATTTACAAATGGAAAATACCATTTGATGGAGGATGTTAGATACATAACGCATTACCTTAATAATGACGAGGTAAAAATAATGTTCCATAGATATTCAAAGACATTTCTTCTGGAAAATCGTCAAGATCAGTTTATATATACGAATATAAACGAATAATGGCTAAAACATGTCGACCATTTTCTATTAAAATATCCAATTCGCAATCCAAAGGCGCACATAGGAAGCAGGAAAGAGTCTTGAATATTCATCATTTTAAAGGTTCTAAGATAATCATAAATTGCTGGGGCCCGTTTTACTAAACAACTTACGGAAAATGTTTGCGTAAGTCATAATTGATTAACATGGATAATATCTTCAATGAAAGTACAATATTGCAATGTGACACGTCATTGGAATCGTCTCGGAGAGACGATTCCAATGATGTGTTACCTTGCAATATTGCTTTGCCAAATATTGAAATAAAAGGACTTTTTGTTTTAGACTTACGCAAATCTTAAGCGTAAACTGTTTAGTAAAACGGGCCCCTGGTACTCATTAACATCGTCTCAAGGATTAGTCATTGGAAGCAAACTTAGATCGTATCTAATTCTTTAATGTGAGAATACAGTGAATTCACATGCATTTTTCTTCAGAAAGCGTGACATCGGTTTTGGGATCGATTGCATAATTATTAACTGTACACATTTAGATAAATTGACGTTTTCGTTATAAATAATTCTTTTAAACAGCTAAATTTAAGCGTAAATCAAACGACAATACAAAACTATATTGTTTAAACGACATTTTATTTTGACTGTTAGATATTTTCCTATGTGAAACAAAAGCACTTTTAAGGCAATGAAATAAAGAAACAAGCTAGAGAAAATAGGTATCTTACCTGAATAGTCAGTAATGTAATTTCAAATTTTGATATAAGTAATATACTTAATAAACTCACAATTCATGTCGCAACAGTTGTAAGCTGTAAATAAGAAATATTTGCAATTGCCTATATTGCTAATTAGAGGCTACCGGACTATTCCCAGTTGACGAGTTTCGTTAATGCTTTCGTTTCATCGGTCGTGGTGTGGGGAAACTATTCCAAATGAGAAGGGATGGTGTTTGAAAAGACTCGACCCCCTGAAAGTCTGTGAAGCCAGTGAAGATTTGCTTATAACGCGATCCGTTGCGAAAGCATATACATTAGACGTGCATACACGTCGATCCCTGTAGTAAGCTGGGTTTTTTTTACCTTTTAGTCGTTTTTTAAGGATATCAATTGTATTGCGACACCAAGTGTATCTATTCATAGTGTCTTTAATTTCTGAATGGAACTAAACTGTAGTCAATTCCATTTAACGATTCGGGTTTTTTCACAAAGAAGGGAAAACACATATGTGTTCCAGGAAGATGTCAGCTTAGACAATCAACACAGTGGTGCAGTGGTAGAGCGTCGGCCTCATGTACCGACGGTACCGGGTTCGATCACCGTTAGTAAGGTGAGGCGAAAACCGCTGGGACTAACCAAAAGACGATGCGAGTACCGGTGTAGTATCAAGGGAGCATCGAGGGTGAGTTAAATAAGCTTTCGTGACAATCTATGTGAAATAATTAAGTTTAAACTTAAACACAGTACTTGCATAAAACAATACTAGTCACGACGGAAATCCAGAGCGTATGTGCTTTGAAAGACAGACCACAAGTGGTACCAATGTAACAGGAATACTTTTCCATGGCGTCGCTTATGTCGAGATTCTTAGATCAATGTGGCATTGTCGCCCCCAAACAATGACGTTAACAAGAACGTAGCCACGAGGGAGTTATAGCTTGATAATTAACGCATTGCAAAGGTTATCAATACATAATCAAGCCTCGTCTTGGAAAGAAGACTTTTATACACGGCTTTCTACCCCGTTTGATGATAAGCATATGCCAGTTTAATAACGTTATGATGCGATTGCTTTCAAGCTGGGCATTCTAAAAGTAAGAGAAAAGGTATATAAAATAATATGATCCAACTGTTCATTTTAGATACCTTTCGTTTTAAAATGTTATACATGCATATTCTTATGATAAGAAACGACACGGTGTATATCAATAAAGAATCGTGAATATTCATGTTAAGTTATTCATCGGTTAGAACAACACCAAACATGCAATGGACTTTAAACTAAATTAGTGTACGTATAACAAATTTTTAAGCCAAACAAAGGATCTCCATATTAAAAGATTTGGAGATCGTAAATTGTTTGGGTGACAAACGACCAAAAGAAATAGCAGATATTAACTGCAATTTCTCACATTTAAAGAAACTTTTATCGAGTGACATTTATTAAACAAATAAAGCATCTTATTATACATGTAACACTTCAGAAGCCAGTGTGCCAAACGTACACAATTATCCTTTTCGTAACAAAGACTTCTAACCATCAAGCTATTTATTTCATTCGTCAGTAATTTTATATACATGAACCAACGAATTGTAGGAACCATTATGATAAAAGGAAAAGTCATTCGAAACAAGAATTTTCTTTCTTTGTCACAATAGTTTTAACGCAGTGTACATGTATATAAACTTGTTTTCCCCTATATTCTTTCCCGCATGTCTTTTATTTAGACTTAAGCCATTCAAAGAATCCCATGTGGGTGGACCTGTTATCTTAACCTTAAGAATGCTGGGTAATTTTCTACAATATACTTTTCTGTCATCTGCTTTCCAAAACCTTAAAGATTGCATAGTTCTGTTGAGGAAAGATACTCAGAGTAGAAAACAGGTAAGATCACAGGCTAGCCGCCAATTTACTTGGCGGCTGACCTGGATCCTTCTTGTTTGCATAAGCATGAAGTCGGTTCCAGCACAATAAGGGTTAATCAAATATCTTCACAAAAATAGGCTTGTATTCGTAATGAGCGTACGCACACGACGATTTTAAAATGCATGTTGCATGCGACAGAAATCGACCAAAGGATATTTGATATTCGCGTAGGAATAAAGCTAAATGACACTCTACGGCTAATTCACTTTTCCAAACCGATAAATTCCATTTGCGCTGGGCAGAATCTTTTTTTTTTCGTCAATCCTAAATAAACAGGGTCACACTTCCTTCAATTCAGACGGGGAATCACATGAACAATTTGAATTGCAATTTTGAATTGCAATGGCGAGGACTGCTGCAAGGTCGATCAGTGGACCCTACCTACGGGCTTCGACCACGGGGCCAACGCTCCACCTGATGACCTCTATCATTTATCGTTAGAAAGTGATGATAATTGTTCGCATCATCATATCTTGGGTATCATTGTATGCTTCACATCGAACCAATAATCATTACTTTGCACTGACATTTGTGTATGATAAGCCCTTTGCTACAAAGGAAATCACAACGAGAATGAGTGACATTATTTCACTATGATATTTTCTAATAAACGGTTATGCTTATTTGTATTACGACCTTAGAAAATCAGTCGGGATTACGCCTAAAGAGTTAGTTAGTACCTGTGAGAATCTTTCCCGATCACTAACATTTAGAGTTAAAAGGTAGCTCAGTTTTGCCAACAACAAGTTTGAAAGATTTTGTTTCATGTTATCGTAAATGTAGAGGAATTCGGGTTTATTCTGTTTTCATTTTAACCAAATATTTCATTGTTTGTTTATTTTAGTCTACTTAAGGGGAACAATAAACGAAAAGACTTAACCTTTATATTACTGGAACCAACTTCATGCTAATGCAAATAGGTTAGTTCCAGGCCAGCCGCCAAGTAACCTGGGGGCTGGCCTGTGATCTAACCTGTTTGCTACTCTAAGTTTATTCTCTTACCAAAATTAAGCGCGTATTTAAGGTTACGAAAAGCAGACGACACAACAACTTTTCTTTTAT
Organism: Cerastoderma edule; assembly: GCA_947846245.1. Classification (NCBI taxonomy): domain Eukaryota; kingdom Metazoa; phylum Mollusca; class Bivalvia; order Cardiida; family Cardiidae; genus Cerastoderma; species Cerastoderma edule. The sequence continues at coordinate 10,182,220 of OX401415.1, forward strand.
AAAATTACCAAGCATTCTAAGGGTTCAGATGATTTTTGTTTACAAATCTGTACCGCTTGAAAACAATGATGCTTTTCTTCACACTTCTTTCCTATTTCAGTTATTACATAAACTACAACCATCCATAGAAGATGGGTAGAATTCTGATCAACTTTACATGATTGATTCGTCGTATCTCTCATCAAATGTGTTTTGAGGGAAAGCAGCTAATGGCTGTTTGTGAATATGTACAATACTGGTGTTGGGATGGAAAGGTTCACTATTTCCTGATACATCGTTCACCCCTTATCCTAACTATTCAATTAAGACAAGTATATCTCGTATGGACGTTAAAACGAGAATACACATAACATTCAATTAACCAGATTTTCTAAGAACGAGCTCATTATAAAGTGCACGTACTTCTATTTCCATTATCAAAGTCTACTAATGTGTTCAAGGGCTGTTACACAAACACACACGCACCTTAATGAACGCTGCAATTAGCATGTGGTTGGTATAAGGCATCAAAGTATTCGTTCGCACAGAACCGAAAATGACAACCAAACGAGGGGTGAAACGTCATTCATACGTCTACAGGCGATGTTATACTCAATGTTATTGGCTGGAAATTATTGTATTTCATTTAAGCCCAACTACAAATAAAACATTTTTGTCTTTTGTATCATTTACGTTTTTTAGGCGATGAATTACTTAACCTTATTTTCTCTGGACAGTATGTAATTTATGCTTAGATAAAGTTTCGAGCCAATCAATCATTTCGACTCATTTTCACTTTCAGTCTGATGATCAGACTGTAAATGTGGATTAAAGATAGTAATTCTTTATCCATTAACCTAATGGGATTTTTAGACTGGTCAAATCTGAAAGCCACAGCAGACAACAAATCAATAGATAGAACATCATTATCGTTTTAGTGATATCAAGACAAAAGTTGTGACAAAATAAGGAATTGCTTCAAGCAATTTCTTCCTTTTTCACAGGTGTTTCTTTAATCTGTTGTCGTATCACAAACGAACGCGAATCTTGATGAACACTACAATCAGCATGTGTTCGGATTAGGACATCATAGTATTCATTCGCACAGTATCAAAGATGACAAACAAACGAGGGGCGAAACGTCATTCATACGTCTACAGGCGGTGAAATACTTAACGCTATTGGCTCTCAAGCCCCACTAGAAATAAGATATATTTGTCTTTTGTATCATTTTGATTCTTCACTTTTCATCGCATCAACCGAATTTCAAATATAGCACGACAACCGCTAAAAGTAACGATATATAATAAGACGAAAAACAACTAATTGCTTATTAAGTTTGTCCAAGATTGATATAACCAACAGCATTCTGTAAGTCAGAAAAAGGAGGTTGTAATCTGTATTGTACATAGACATCTGCCTGTGGTGGGCTGTGAAGCCATGTTGGGAGGGGCTTTCTAGCTTGATGTTTAGTACCAGTAGAATCAGGCCATGAATCCACGATTCAATGCAAGAAAAAGAATATTTATTCATGATCCATCTTTCGCCTCGCTTTCAATTTGAACCAGTCACAAATAAGATTAATGGGGAAAGGTGTTTACTAGTCATTTTGTCGAAACCAACATTTTCTTAAACGCACATATTTTCCTACCTCGCCCATCGTATATAAACAATATGCTTGCTTAATGAGTACAGCGAGTTTTTCTCGACCATATTATGCATATGGTGAGGTGGAGATGATTTGATCTTAATAGATAAAATATGGTTCACACTGTTTGAATTACATTAGGCGGCTCTTGAAATGATGATCAGTAAAAGTAATCTAAATAAAACCTGACTGCATTATTTACACTTACCACGAGAGTTCCATATGATGTTTTGCAAGCTACATTTTAACTTGCCTAGTATGCTTATAGACGATATTTTTGAGGTTGACGCCTTATAACCAAAGAACCCATCAGCACATTTAAAACATGACAACCAACGAAAAATAACCCACATTAGCCAGTTTGATATTTCAGATTCTTTACCTTTGGCCTGGTCATGTGATACCCACTTTTCTGAACAGACCAGTTAGAATTCGATATCTTAAATATGTAAAGGACCGGCTGTTGATAAACATGATTAAATTGGAGACAGCTATATTTCAAGCAAAAAATAACTAATTTTGAAGGGTCTCACAGCATTCATAAATCAATTTTTATGACTTTTTTTAAAATAATAAAAGAGCTCCATATTTTTAGTTATTTATTTGTACTCATATCCTTTCATGTGTCTTTATCTTTTTTTGTCATATAAAACAGACCAGGGGTAGTTTTTGGGCAGACCTTCAGAATGCTGTTGATTCCTTCCGACCGATCGTGGTAATGCTAGAATAATTCCATATTGACTGAATTAGCCCCGAATACTTTACTCATATAATTAATCTAAATCGACGGCAGACGATCGATTTCATAAACATTTGGATTTACTCCTAAGATTAAAATACCTCGCACCAACTTTGATGTCGTCGGTTTCCATCCCGCAAGCTTTACATTATAAATATTTCGCCTTAATATCGTATGAGATAAATCGGGTAGAATGATGGTACCTTGAAGTGAACGGGACCTAATGAACATGGCCGACAGAAAGAGAGAGTTCGACTGTATATATCTTGAATATAAAGTTACTACTTATTAAAAGAGGTAAGAAAGCCCGTTGGTCAGGGTGTTTTGTATCAAATTATATAATTTTGTTACCATGATATTTGCACACATGTCACTATAATAAAACAATTACTGATTTACTTGATTCGACATATGGGCCGCATCTCGCGAAAAGGGGCACTCGGACATAAATAAAAACCACTGACTCAGCTCTTTCTTCGCGCTATCATTCCAGCATCTAGTCATAACAGTTAACATTTGTATTTATTTAAACGTAGAACTTGATGTCCTCTAAGATGGCATACAGTGTAACCCCAGAACAGCCGCCACGTCAGTGACGTGGCGGCTGGTCTGGGGCTACACTGTTTGCTATGTCCGAGTGCCCCTTTTCCCGTGAGATGGCCCATATATAGATAGGAGTTGAACAATCAGATGTACGAGGTATAGATATATTACTGTAGTAATCTCATCAAGCAAATATTTTCATATATCTATACCCTTCCCAGCTCGCAGAAGTTCTTCTGGTCTATCAACTCGCTTAATTGAGGATAAGGGGTATTTTCCTTAAGGTAATGGAGTGTGTTATACAAGTTTGTTGTTCAAGAACTTGTATTAGCTTACTTTGACTTATAAACATGTACTTCACGCAACATGTCCTCAAATCATTAAATGCTAAATTATACAATAAGGCATACACGTGCTCACAAAGAAGGAAATAAAACAGTTATCGTCTTCCAAAGGAACTAACCCAGCTTTATTTGTTTACAGATAATAAAATATACATAACTATAATATAAGACAAGCTGTTACGGTATTTATTATTTTGGGCTGATTTGTGTATCGAATCGATTTATTTCTAAGCAATGTCCGTACATCTGGAAAAAAAGGAAATTACATAAATGCTTAAACTTAATCCGTTACCAAATGCAAACTGTCGGCTGTCCTCAATTGAAAGCGTTTGCAGACGGCTTTTCAATGTGATGAAATTGAAAAACAATAGGGCAGAAAGCATTGTGGGAAAAGAAGAAATTGCTCGTTAGGAGCAATTGCTCCTCTTCTCACAATGTTTTCCAGTGTTGTCTGCAACAAATTGGTTGAATGTCGTTATTGTTTGGTAATGGGTTAATGCATTCCTTTACATATTGATCGTATCCCTAACCTAAAGTTACGGTACTAAAACCTAACAATCAGACAACGTAATTATGATCAAGGAGATACACGCATTACGCCAAAATGTCTCTTTCATGTAGGTTGGAAACTGTAATAAAGATATCAAAAATATGAATCAAATCAGTGGTAGGGTATGATATCGTTCAACCCATTGGATTAGTGTGTATGTATGCTTTGGGGTATACACTATTTTCTACATAATTCCAACTTTCCTTTATAAACGCAATACAACATTTTTTGGTCTGCAAGTAGCCTTACAGTTGCAATGCTCCCTCGATGCCAACGTTGCAAATATTTAAATTCCAAGAGACCGTATGTTTAAATTAATACAACCCCTTCATATAACAAACAAAAGAGCACTGCATAACCTTTCAGCATATTGCATCAATGCATTGAATAAACGAAAAAATACATCTTACCTTCAATATTAATCGGTTTCCAAATAAAATGTGAATCCATACAGTTTACCTTCATACTCAGGCATACATATGTTTTTACCTGCTTTCGCAGTATAGACATACATTCACACTCGCAGGTGAACAACTTTTTTTCAATAATAATAGAATAATTATATTAATGAACGTAATTGTTTATGTATACATTACAATGAACGATGGGCATTGTCGTGCTCAAGTTCAATTTCGAAAAAATGTTCATGCTATGGTATGTCATGTTATAATAATGCTATTGGAAAAGATAATAAGTTATTGATACAAGCGATCGCAATGTCCTACAATGTAACATATTTACGGTTTGACTTTGGTTGATCGTGTGTCACTTAGATTGTACCAGCAGTAAGTAGTATTTCAGTATTGTTAGGGTGCCTCCTTTATAATGATAGAGGGAGACTCCATACTTGACGGTACGTTAGGAGAACTGTCAGTAGTGGACATCAGTGATCTATATACGAGAGGCTTATACTTAGATTGGTCATTTTGGTCATCGTGTAGTTAAATAATGTTTCGACAGTTTTTGCAGTTATTTACGCACATGACACGGTGTTCCCTAAAACAAACCCAGTAAGTTCCCCCTTTTCTCCTGTTACTGTCTCCTCCGCTTTTTTATATTCCAAATACATAGAAAGACCGAATAGTAATAAGATATAGTAATAATATAGCTTCTTTTATCGTAGACACCAGGTAGAACCCTGCCAATGCTCGAAACAACAACCTTTATAAAGGTTGTTGTTTCGAGAAAGGGCAGGGTTCTCTCTGGGATCTAAGATAAACAGCAACTTCAACTTGGTTGAAACTCTACCGCAGCGCCCTGCCACTCTTATTGACGTGTTCCAAGTTACTTCAACTTGGTGGAAACTCTACCGCAGCGCCCTGCCACTCTTATTGACGTGTTCCAAGTTACTTCAACTTGCTGGAATCTGTACCGCAGCGCCCTATCATTCTCATTGACATGTTCCAAGTTACTTCAACTTGGTGGAAACTCTACCGCCGCGCCCTGCCATTCTTATTGACAGGGCCGTGTTGCTTGAAGAGTGGAGATAATTCATTCCGACACAAGCATACACACAGACAGGTTTGTTTTATCTGACAGCTGTCTGTACCCCATCAGACTGCCATGTCACTGGTCAAAGATTGCCGATCAGTGTAAGATTAACCTGTCGGACATTTCGTCGATTTGTCCATACGAATACAAACCCACTTATGTTGACCGTTGCACTTTAAGCAAGGGTTCATGATAAGTGGAATATGTATAATGGATATGTCCATTCTTTTGTATATCTTTGTTAAAGGAACCGATACGAATGACTCGCCAATACCTTTCTATTTAAAACTAAGAAATATATTTTTGTATCGATTGATCATCAGGTTTGACATCGGCTTGACAACATTTCAGTTATGTTACAAAGCCCCGCTTATAATAAAAGAGAGAGCGAATCAACAAGGCGATTTTCAGCAATGAGAACTATCCTTGAAATACAGTAAATGAAATATTCAGCTACTCCCTTTCTCAGACTTCCTACGTTTTGTACATATATGCCGTATATACATCTGGGACATTCTGCCCTTTGAACTTTACTTGTTAATATTCCAATAACCTACTTTATGAAATTGTGTCATGTCTTGTTCCTTTAAAAGGCAAGATTAAGTATGTTCCTTACTGTAATTTCTTGGACATTTTGCTTATCCCCTTCCCAAACATTAACGACATTTGACCATTTTGGTGTAGATAACTTTAGAAAACATTGTCGGAAAAGGAGAAATTGCTCGTGACGAGCAATTTCTCCTTTTCCATCAAGGTTTTCTGCCCTATCTGAAGAATATTTTTCAATTTCAACACATTTTGAAATGTCGTCTGCAAACACTTTTAATTTGGGACAGTCGAAAAATTGTTTTTTTGGGAAAGGGTTATACTGAGTGCAATGATCGCAATATACAACCATCTTATTAGTATAACATGTTCAAATATGTATTGTCATCAGCAAGGATGTATCTCATATTGATTCAAGAATAGAAGCGGTCACATGAAACCAATGTGAATCGAAGATCAAAAGCTTTTTTGAGGACGTCGTCATTACATAAAGATCAATTAAAAGATACAAAACAGAAGCAAGATGGTGTTGCTTGGGGGAAGAGAGGTCATTGATTTTTCGTTAGCAAGACATGTTGTTTGAAGATGAGAAAACATTGTATCAAAGTTCATTTCGATAACAATAAGTAACCTGCCAACGATTCATCTCTTTTTTCTTTTCAACTAGTATATCAGCGCATAACTAAAGTTAGAGAACCAAATGTTAAAAAAGAGAAATTGCTGAGAGAGCCTTTTCTTATTATGTGAATGCTTCTTTATACTCTACCACTAATATTATTCGCTCGTATTCTGCCACTAACATTCGTTTTAGTATATCGTAAATTCCTTCTCATTTTGCAATCATTTCGACCAGCAAAAGAGTTAACGTTTCTCGGTGCTGCTTGATACAATAGAGAAATGGGTCAAGGAAATGCTTGAGATGGTGGCATGGTTATGTCGCTGTTAGTTCCAGTTGTTATAACAGACAACTATGCTTATTAATGGTCATTAACCAATCACCGCCAACCCTAATGGCATGATGCCTATGGGTAAAGCAAAAAGTACGTTAGTGCTAGAATAATTCAAAGTTAAACATTTTCCCCATATGGGACGTTATAAATTCTCCAAAATGAAACGAAAAAGAAGACAACACCAAATACGCACGGAAATATTAATTATTTTCAACGTGATCATGTATAGAGGCCATTTTGACAAAGAGGATAGATTGCTTATCGAATCAATAAAGTAAGATTTAACACATCCCAATACATGGCATGCGTGAATTGCTACAAATTGAAAGCGACAGCAGATGAAAATTAAATAAATGTAACATGACTGTTTTCTTGGGCAATTCATCATTTTGTCATAGCAGTTTCTAAAATCTTCCGAATCAAATGCGTCGAAGAAAGGTATCACAGTGCGAATGCTTAAGCCAAGAATGTCTAGAATCTAGATATCTTATAATAACACGAAGCTTGCTTGCTATCAAAATTACCTGAATTGTTTTAATGTATAGTGAGGGTTCAGTGCAATACTAGTAATATATGTGCTTCATAAACATATGTCGATTGAAGTAAAAAAATGAAACGATTTTGAATAACTCGATAGAGCATGCTATTTAAATCCTTGTTCTAAATGGAAATAATTCAGAAGAACAAATAAATTACAATAGATGTATTTTAATTCTATATAATACCAATGCAGTTTAAATGTACATGTATATCGAATTATATGGCAGTTGGTGCGGTACGCTGATGAATAAAGACGACAAATTGTTTGAATATGATGCATATCGTTATTAACAGAACAGAACAGAACATACTTTTTATTTGACGAGTACATAGTACATAGTCATGTTTACATATATTATACAAATATAATCCTGATTTATTTACAAAGCGTGTCCGTACGTCTATGCCCCTTTTGTTTATCCTGTCAATTTACATACTTTGCAAACATAGTTCATTTTGCACAGTTCGTCGTTAGATAATGTTTTCCAATTTCCGTGTTAGTTTGAACCGCCATATCGGCTGCCTTGTAGGATGGAATGTTTTCCGGTTATCGTGTGTTAAAGTGTCGGAAATAGCCGATTATTTCCGGAATCAGTCTTTGGTGGCCGCCATTATTGACTTTTATTGTCTGTTATTGACTTTTAATGACTTTTAACCACATCATTGCACACAATGATTCATGTGTTATTGTCTCACAAATAATCATATTTTGTTTGTTTATTGAATTTTTAACATTATACCGCACAGGCATTATTTTAGCAAATGCTGTTCGAAATGGTTTAATAGTTTCCACATTGATGAATACCAAAACGGATCATGAAAACAAACGTAGGTGAATAGAAATGGATTACAAAAATTGCTTTTATTCCCAAAACAACTTAATTCTTATATGTATCCAAATCTGTATCCAAATTATGAAAGGCTGTCTTGAAGTAGCTCGTTTTTGCATAATGGATATGAGAATAATATCAACTATAAAGTTGATTGAGGTCTGCCCATTTAAACGTAAATGAAGAGAAGAAGTTTACGAAACTGCTTTGTCTACTTAGAAACAACTAGACATGAGTCACTTGCAAGGACCCTTTCTTTATCAGACAGATTAAGTTTAACCATTACTCCCAACATGATGTCTATAAAGATAAATACCACCTCATGGAGCTATTTAACATTGAACATTAGTAACATTCTTGATTTAGGTTTTACTTCGCTGTCAACAGCTTTTGTTTTATATAACGGTTGGTGCTCAAGGCCAGTCATCATTAAAATCTTTGGAATCGATTGTGCTACAGACTATACATGAACATTATGTATTTCATTCTTTTCGTATTAGTCGCATTGAAACCTTAAAATGGATTTATGGGGATTAGTTTTGTCCGCTCAAAACCGTTCGTTTCCAGAACCTAACACACTTAACTGTCAATTAAGTACCTTAGGAGATTCAATTGAACATCATGAATAATACATCCTCTGTCGCATGTCCTAAAGTACTTTAAAAGAAGGAAAAGTGCCAGTAATCACGCAGTACGTTTGCTAAGCGCTTAATATGTTGCCGTCGTTTTAATGTGCGTGTGAATAAATACTTTATGTAGGTTTTATCACTGAAGAAATGGCCTCTGTACCCTAAATGATTATCTATTAGCGTATGGTATTTCAGTACAATACCAATTAAACCAATACCAAATGCCAAATGTCCCAAATTGAAAGAGTTTGCAGACGACATTTCAAAATGTGAGGAAATTTGAAAATAATGTTCTGTAAGGGCGGTAAACATTGTAGGAAAAGGAAAAATCGCTGGTAAGAGCTATTTCCATTTTCCCCACAATATTTTCCAGATTAGCTTGCAACAAACTGGTCACGTGTCGTTATTGTTTAGTAATAGGTTAAACATAAGCAATTCCCATAATAGGCCTTTTTAATGAAGAGCCGACGAACCATCGGTACAATAAATCACATTCAGTTGTCATCTTGATATGTTACAGAAATGGTCCGATTTACAAAGAAATGGTTAAGAATCAGTCGCCTTCTACTGGTCACATTGGATACATATTAATGCAAAATGTCAATATGTAAATTGACATAATGGGAAACTTGTGCATAGTTTAAGCGTATATAATTCGTGTCCTCTCGGTTTTCAAAATAGCGTATGGATGTCTCTTGGCAATCCGAATTCGATGTCTACCCTACGCTTCTTTAATTACGACGAAAAAGGTTGAAGACCTCGATGGCGTGCGACAATTAATGAGTTTTACATCATCAAAGATACGTAAAAGACCCACACGGGGGATTATAACTGATAAGCGCTTTATCGTCTCTACGTATACAGATGTGTCATATGGGACATGAAGCGGTTGTAGACCCCATTTTGGCAGGAATGATAGAAAATAGAGGGTGTTTCATTTGCTTACGCGATTGGTGTTTCCACGACTCTATTGTATGCGGAAAAAGCTGGTCTAAGTCCTGATCAAGGCCAGCCGAGCTGAGCCAAACGGAGTACTATGCGTATTTTACCCTCACGTCTCTATGGGTAAATCGTTCAAATACATCATTTACATCTGAGAGCATTCGAAAAGGCGAACACTTGAAGGAACAATGTAATGGTTACGAAATGTAATACATCTTTTTCAGTTCAGTTATAATGCAGAAGTTCGTGAGAAAAGAACACAAATGAGTCTATGCAAATATATCAAGACGGTAAAAGATGACATTTCTTGTATATAGTTACGATAAATGTTATCGTTTCCGTTTGCAAAGGTATGTTATTAAATGATACACTAATAAGTTTTGTGATACATTAATACATTCTGTCTGGAATCAAGTAAAGAATGTCGCACGATTACCCCACAAACACTTTAGAATATTTATAGCATGCATACAGGAGTGAGATAAATTTGGCGTTTCTCATTGTAAACACTTTTGGCTCTTATCGAAAACCCCGGAGTGTTGATTGCCAAATGAGAATTGTATGATACCCAATATAAAACAGGCTGTTTAAATCGCTCTAATCTAGTGGTAATCTAGAAATAGCACATACCGAACTATGGAATTAAACGGTTAACTGGGATTCTGAAGAGGCATGCATATCTTATTCGGTCAGTAAGGGGCTGAGATGTCTTAATGTAGTTGGTTGGACAGGTTATATTGATTAACAATGGTCTTTTGTTTACAGGACATTAATCAGGTTTGTTCATGTGTTTAAACCTGATAGTGCTTGGACCGACTTCATCCTAATGCAAACAGGTTAGATCACAGGCCAGCCGCGATGTAATTGGCGGCTGGCCTATGATCAAACATGTTTGCGACACTGTGTTTTATACAAAACAGACCCGATGAATGGTCTGAATCTAATCTAAATGATACGTTTTCAGATTTGTTCCACGGGCCACGTGTTACAATCATAGCACATGCAAATGCAAACATATGCTCAATCAACGAACCATTTTAACATATGGCGAGAGTAAAAGTCATAAAATGTGTAATAAAACAAAATGCAATCAAACGTATTCCTTTTTCACTCTGTTTAATGCATCTTAACTGGAATAACATGCGATTAATGATGCAAATCCTTTATGAAATCACAGATTGTATACTTTACTCGTATAGCCATCCCCCCAGGACATGTCATAGATCAAAGCAACAGTATGACAGTGCATGAAAGGAAAACTCTATATTTCATCAAAGGTATTCGGGAAAGCCATCGTGAAAAATAAATACATTATTTACATAATTCTATTTTTGATAATTTCTTCAATCTGATAATAAATATTGATTCTCGTATTCAGTATAACCTTCCTTAAAAACCATTTGATATAATACTTTGTACAAACTATGTAAAATATGCCCATGTCCTATGTACTTGTTTAATAAACTATACTCTGTTCTATGAAGCAATTCATAGTGTGTCGCATAGGTCTATTAGTGATCTGAAGAGGAGGTGGTGAAATGAGGTGTTGTGGGGTAAAGGGTTAACCCTGAAACGCTCCTGCGCTTGATAGCGGCGGTGATGCATTTATGATAATAATAATTCTAACAAAAATGAACGAAAGTTTTAATGACTCACTGATTTCACAGATACTCCATTTAGCAATTGGTATTCTATTCACATGGCTGCCTTTATCAAAGAACGATTGGGTTCCAGAATTGTGTAATATTGGAACCATTTGAATATGTGGTGAGAATAAACGTGAACCACTCTTAACCCTTATAATGCTGGGTTATTTCCTAAAAAAGGATATTTGTGTTGTCTGCTTTCCAAAACCTTAAATGTCTTCTTTTTTGTTGAGGAAAGATACTCAGAGTAGCAAAGAAGGTCATATCCAGGCCATCCGCCAATTTACTTGGCGGCTGGCCTGGATATAACCTTTTTGCCTAAGCCTCAAGCCGGTTTCAGCACTATAGGGTTAATGTGATACCAATTGAAAATATTTTTCACTTTATTCTATCTAAGAGGACAGGGACATGCTTTGAATCATCTGCTACTAATTGTACGAAAATATTTCACGATAGTAAGGATTGGATAATTAAATATACGGTCGTGGAAACATATGTCGGAGGTATAAAGTTTCGTCCCTGTTGCGCAATAAAACAAAGTGTTAACTTCCATTTCCTCATAAAGATTAATGTTTTAATGTTGAAAAATGTGTGTCGCATCCGATATAAATGTGAAATATATACATTAAATGTGGAAGATGTCCAATCGACATGGAAAAAATCGATTCGAGGCTATTTTGTCAAAGAAAGAAATTGCTCGTATCTTTGTCGTTTTGTCATAAGGTTTTTGTTTTCATCTACTGAATAACTGGTCGAATCTGAGTGCCCTTGGAATAATGATTTTGATTTCTTTGTATGTATGACCCATGAAATGGTAAATTTTCGATAGAGTAATTGGAGGTTCTTAAAGTGACAGGACTCTTTTGTAAAGACATTACCTTCATAGTTTTAATGATAAACGAAATGCACCTCCCATAATTATCAAAGCGTAATAGGTCCATCTAGCGAATGATGTAAAATCACTTGGATGGCCATTATTGTTAGAACCAAAATTAGACTTTAGCTGTTTTGAACCTCAAAAGTAAGACCAAAAGGATCAGCCCATTAAAAAGGAATACCTTCTAGCCACGTCCTAGCTAATCACTAATACATTTTCCTATCATTACATCACAACCGTTTGAAATCAATTTAGTTATTTTACAATTTGCAAATGCCTTAGTATTATATTGCAAATAAAAGTGTTGTATTGTATTTTGATTACAGCTACCTCCTAGAACGCTCAGCAAGTTGTCTTAAAAGACACGCATAGCCCCTGCTTACAAGGAAATCGATTGTGATTCAGGTTTCGTCCGCAAACATCACATTTATCTTCATTTATAAAAGAAAGTCCGCTCACAGAATCTGTTAAGTTGATAACAAGTTTTAGATTGTGTCAGATAAAAACCCACCACAGGGACGGTTGTAGCTATATATAGAATATGGCGGGCAGAAAACGCAAGCGTCCAACGTAATTGAACTCGTCATCCATTTTTAATGCCAACTCGCGAGGAACAAACCCAAACGCTCTCTGTAATTAACACGTATCCTCATATCACAAGGTTATCTACGATGTAAAAACCTTGTCTGCAGTATGTCTTAACCATTTACCAAACACACAATATTCGACTGTCCCAAATTGAAAGAGTTTCCAGACGACATTTCAAAATGTGATGAAATTGAAAAGTAATCTGGCAGAAAACATAGTTGGTCAAGGGGAAATTGCTCATTAAGAGCAATTTCTCCTTTTCCCACAATGTTTTTAAAAGTCGTCTGCAACAAAGTGGTCAAATGTCGTTATCGTTTGGTAATGGTTTAAGTGATGGTAAACTACACTATACATGCGCAATTGTATTTTGCAAATTATGCAAATATAAAGTAACAGCAGGCCACCAAAAAGCATATAACATTATGGTCTTTATGGTTCTCTGTGATATCCGGTGTTACAAAATAAAGATTGCTTATCAGAATAGTAGGCAAATAGAATAGAATAGTTATGACTTATACGTACACACATAATATCTCGTCAAGCAAACAAATATATCTTAACATAAACATACATACATTTCAACACTGATAAAAGGAACATTTTTTACAAACCATGTTCCTTACTACAATATATCACCAATACATATCAACTTAGAAATATAAAACGTCTGGATTAGAACGTACCCCTTTTTATAGTCCAATCACTTTATATTAACGGTAATGACAATAAAGGATATAAGTTATGATGACATTTAAAAAAAGAGTTTTCTGCGTTCAAGTGCAAATTTAATATCATAGATAGGGATTTCAATGTCTTCTTTTTGTTGATGTTAATAAGAGCACATAGTAAGCAATGGATCTTTTTTCCGCAGTGGTTTTAAAAGTGATCGATGTGCAATGAGTCACGTGGAGCGAGAGGTTACCATAACCCCTACAATTCTATTTTGTGGCATGTATACAATTGAAGACTGAACCTATCAAAATGGAGGAGGCAAGTCATTCTGACGCTTTCACTAGTGCCAATATTAACATATCTATTGTCTTATAAACCATCAACAATACTGTTTTCTCCTTTTTTCATATATCTTCACTGTGGCCATTTAAATCAAATTTGATTGTACATTTAGTTTGTATTTTCCAAAACACACCAAATTGTCACGTAGTTCCTTCAAAACCGGATAATTCGTTTTATCTATAGATTACTTACATAGATTATAGATTACTTTTAAATTAAGCCATCACATTTCTTATATATAGTACGTCTCATAGCTCTAATGGTGCGCTAATCAAGCGCAAAGCCCATCCAATCCCTGTCTCTTCTATTTAACATATATCTGTTTCCTTACAACTTATATTATACATTAATATTGTTTATGTGAATGAATGTAATATCATTGTATTACTATACTCATATGTCCGATAAATTCAGACGTGAGCGAATAAATGATGTTTGAATTGAATTGAAAAATACAAACACGAGCGACCCGCGTTTGTTCTTTCCCTCTGGCCTGGCCACACTGACGCCATAAAATCGAGAATCTTCATGACAATTATAAAGAATAATATGGCTTGAAATCATGGTGACTACACGCGGAGGTGATCCAGGTGAGCAAAGTTTCCTGTTACCAAGGTTTTTTTTTAATAAAAATAACATGTCCTAAAGAGATTTAAGACCAATTTGTAGTAAAGTGTAAAAACAAGGGATAAGACCGGGAAATGATTGTATCGCGTGAGGTTGAATAAAAAGTTTGGAAGCTATTCGATATATGCCTTGAGAGTTTACATTTGGTCGTACTTGTATACTTATTGATTGGAGGGTGATAGGTGCTTATTCACAGAAAAGAACATACAAAAGAGAAATGTCGTTGAAACATTGATACCCACTTTATAAAATTAAAACAATCAAGTTTTTGCATCCAATGACGAATGTACATAATGATAAGATACATGAATTGTTGTTAACAACGCTTGCAATAGTTCTCAATCATATCACTGCATACATACTATCATACATATTTAAGGCGTTATTAACACCGCTTTCAACATAAATCGCCAGTCTTCAGCGTAAATACACATACTGTGCCTTGCATTTTGTCGTTTATAAATCAAGATTGCTGCAAAGAATCATTCAGTGTTATTTCTTATTCGTATGTAGTATTACATCGCCTAAAAAAAATAATCATTTAGGTCTAATATGATAAACAGTCTCTAACCTTACTATTAAGCCATTTATTTCCTTCCAAATTATTACAACAACATATCATTTCGCAACCAATCTGACTCAGTTGGCATGATGTTTTATATAAGGTGGGTTATACATCGCGTCAACGTTATTTCAGTTATGTTGCGATGCCCGACTGTTACTGATGCAGGAAGACGTCAATACTCAATTACCAATAAGAACTGGTCAAGTCGGGTAGAACCCTCGCTTTTGCGTAAGTCAGTCTGGAGACTACCTCTCATGAAATTGCATATCCATCATGCCTTTAATGATATTCCATATCCCTCAACGGGATTCGAACCCACGCAGACAGGGACCATTGATTTCAAGTTCCATACTCTTACCACTAGGGCAACGGAGGCCCATACGCATACCATAAATCGTGTCAACAGGAACATGATAAGTGTAGAATGAGATAATCTGGTAGGAGTATGTCAATTACAGCTCTGATGGTAGTTATATCTAGAGGCTACCGATAAATGGTGCTGGCTGATGGTAGTTATATCTAGAGGCTACCGATAAATAGTGCTGGCTGATGGTAGTTATATCTAGAGGCTACCGATAAATAGTGCTGGCTGATGGTAGTTATATCTAGAGGCTACCGATAAATGGTGCTGGTATTGTCAATTACAGCTCTGATGGTAGTTATATCTAGAGGCTACCGATAAATGGTGCTGGTATTGTCAGTTTCATTACACCATACTCTGTGTAATGGAAACGACGTTTTGAATGTAATGGCGGCTACATATATTTTGCAGCGAGCAGTACTGATATTGGTATAGGAGAGGTCATGATATAACTGAGATATTATTTTAAAACGAAGTTGGAACAGGAACATTCGTATCATCGTCTTCCTTCCCATTGTGTGCAATATCAAATGAACCCAACCCATCCCAATAGTTTGGCAAATTGGGTAACTAAAAACGAGGAAATAATCTTTTTGCCACGGGGATTTCTATAATATGAGGCAGAAATAGAGCAAAGTGTTTACGGTGTAATTGGTTATAAAAGCATGTACATTGTCAGAATGATCTAATCAGCTCGGATTGGCTTAATATTCATATACTCATAATATACACATGTACTCAAAATAAACCAATAGCTTGACCCTAAGGAATGTTAAGTTACATATCAGCATTTGCAAGTTGCACACGCTGTTGTGGAGTGGAATTGTCTGCTACCATTAGACTGTTCGACTGATTCCCGATGTTAAAGCTAAGAGACGGTTGGCAGCGGGGACCAACTTAACATACACGCATATACCATTTGTTTGCTACAACTCGACTGGTTTCTGATGTTTTAGCTGAGAGACATTTAACAGCAGGAATCCAGCTGACGCTCACTCAGATACAAATGGCAAGCTATTACTGGTTCCCGATTTTCGAGATACAAATGATTTGCTATTACTAAACTGGTTCCCTATTTTCGAGCTTACACCCCGTTGATATCGGGACAACATTGCTCTGATCCTTATGAATCGCTACCACTCGACTAATTAGCCAATGGTATCACATAGTCAGTTGATATTCGGTTACCAGCTTGTGATACCTTTGACTTTATAGCCCTCAACTCGTCCACGACATTTGAGCCCGAAATCGATCGAATACGCCTGTATAAAGTTTGGTAGCGTTCTTTTCTCGGAGAGCGGCGAAAGTTTTCATTTGTTTGTTTTCCTACTCTCTAAATTCCACCCACTCTTTCTTACACAATCAATTCTGCTTAAGCTATTGATCATTTTAATTTTAAACAAGGCCCATTTTCTCACCCTTAAGTTTAAATTGACAGAATAATTAATTTAAACGCTTTCCTTTTAGAATCTGACATACTTGTCTTTAGCAAAGCTTTCAAACGAATAATCAATACAAGTGCATGTGTGCAAACAATGGGTTAACAAATGGCATAGTTTACAAAACATAGATGGATCGAAAAGGTAATCTTTGGTCAGGAATGAAGGGTATACGAGTTGTAGGACGTTTCTTCTGTAAAGCCATTATGGATCGATGTTTTACAGAAGTACAACCCCGGGAGAACACGAACATTTGGCAAGGCGACTAATCAACTAATTACTATCTTATGTATATAAGCAAACATGCACTTTTCGTCCGGTGTGCTGCCGAAATCTATTGACCGTCCATCAATAAGCTGAAACAGATCGTATAGACTGGCGCCATGTTAGTGTATGTGTGTGTGAGATCGGGATTGATTTTAGACTGGCTCTTTGATTTGGTATTTCTGAGTTCCGGGCTTGTGCCGTGAAAGTATGCACATTCATTCAGCCGGTTAAAATCATCGTAATCACTACATGTACATGTATATGCAAAAAATGTGTGACCGGTCTAAATTGAAAGTAAAATCCGATAATAAATGGACTTCATCAAACGCAATGTCCTTATGACAGTGGTTAGAAACCATTGTGAAAATTGGATAAATCAATAGTAAGGCATTGTTTACGCTATTTTCAAAGTGGTTTCTAATGTTGTGTACAGTAGATAGAAAACCATTATGAAGTTATGAGTTTATCTATGAACAAAACAGATTGTAAATGAAAGAAGAGCTCCCTACATAAAAGGACCAATGGGCACAGAACTAGCCAAGTCTTTATATGAACAATGCTTCGCCACAAAGACATTATGATAGCGGTCTCATTTTCCAAGTTTAAAAGATTACCAAAATACTTTTCGCGATGTCAAGCTTGATACAGACTCAAGAACAACCGCAACCGACCGACTGCCATGTGCATAGGTCAATGGATCTTAGTAGGAAATTTAACCAAATAGTGTCTCTTAGTGCTTTAACTCTTTACCAAACACCAAATTTTAGACTGTCCCCAAGTGAAAGGGTTTGCAGACGGCATTTCAAAATATGATGCAATTGAAAAATAATCTTCTGATAGGACAGAAAACATGGTGGGAAAAAGGAGAATTTGCTCGTTAAGAGCAATTTCCTCTTTTTTAGCCATGTTTCCAGATTCGTCCGCAACAAACTGGTCAAATGTCGATATTGTTTGGTTATGGGGTAAGAGACCTCCCACCTAAAGGTAATCGTAAACATGTCTCATTGAGTTGAACCAACATGGAGAGTTATCTACATATATCTCAGGACCAAACCAGTTGCCAACAGTTTATTCATTCTATCACGACATTTTATCTATTTATCAGATTTTTACATAAAAAGCGTAATGGTCGTGTTATTTCTGATGTAATTCCTTGTACATTATAATTTTGGTACTGACTCGAATTGTCCCAACGAGACGATTATAATAAATATTCACAAAACAAGGACTTTACCGAAAAGAGCTTTCAAAAGAGTTTAAGAGGTATAATTCCTGCAAAAGTTAAGGCAAGTACACACACAACGAAACACAATTTGGCAGCAAATTTACGATAGTTTACACAAAGCTCTGTAAAACTGACTTATTGTCTAATAAGTCAATTATTTGACTTTGACTTAGTCAGCTGTGCGACAACATCAACATGACACCGTCTACATGCGGTCTTAACCCATTACCAAACAATGACTACATCTAACCAGTTTGTTGCAGACGACTCTGGAAAACAATGTGGGAAAAGGGGAAATTGCTCTTAACGAGCAATTTCTCCTTTTCCAACACTAGTTTCAGCCCTATCAGAAGATTATTTCTCAATTTCATCACATTTTTGAAATGTTGTCTGCAATCTCTTTCAATTTCGGACAGTCGAAAAGTTGGCGTTTGGTGAAGGGTGAAATAGTCAATACGTCCATTTATTTGTATAAAAGCGGACTGCTTTCAGAAATTAAGTAACCCCTACCTAGTTTGTAAACTGTTAACACAGTAGAATGCATTGAGCATAGGGAGGTGTTAGGTAGTGAATATACGGTAGAACCCGGTTTGTAAGACCAGTTGTGGTTTGCCTCATATGTGGTCGTAATAGAGGGATCCAAAACATACATAGTTTGTGTTATGGTATGCATAACTTCGAGGGGTCAATGCAAGACTATTGTAAATGCTTCATGTTTGTGAAGCGCTTACTATAGTCTTGCATTGAACCCTTGACTAATTCCTGTCTAAAGATAAAAGTTATACTTAAAGTACAGGTTATACGAGACAAAACCAATCAATCTACTGAAACATGAAACATGTTTGATTCTTATATGAAAAGGTCATTTTTGCCTTAAGTATGATAGTCTTAGTTCTGGGAGTGACTTTAAGCAGGGACATGGTGTCATATAAGAATAGATACACTATTTACCATTTGAGGCAAGCTAAGGATCAATAACCGTATCTAACACAGAAACAAAACATCAATATCTCTGCCATTTGTATGGCTTCATTTTCCTTTTGTTTGGGTTTGCTAATATCCTCTGCACACCAGTGGCAGCAAAAACGTAGGTAACACGTATTCAGCTTTTGTGGTAATGAGACAGCATAATTCTTTTTGTTTTATTTGTTTGCACTCACATGACAATTTCTTTTCATTTCGTCTTTGTCAATATGCCCATTTTAGGTATGTGCCGTAGACCTGATTTGCAATAAACGGTCTGAATCTGAACCCATTTAGGCAACGTAATTTGAATATGTCCATTCGATTGACACCAAAGACAAGGGTAGCGTTTTACTTTACACATTACTTGACACAAATGCCAAAGTACAAAACAGCATTCCTTCTCATTTCTATATTGAGATAAGCAATATTGCAAGGTAACACGTCATTGGAATCGTCTTTGCAAGACGTTCCGAATGGCATGTCACGTTCCCCTATTGTACCCTTTTAAGATAATACCCATGTTCATCAGTTCTGACTTATGCAAATATTTTCCGTATGTGGTTCAGTAAAACATTCCCCATTACACCACTGGCGAGAAATACCAAGACATTTACGTAGTAGGCAGCGTTACACATGAACTATTGTTGAAATGGGCTGACAAACTCCCAGTCAGCTTTCTTTTGTTTACACGCACTATTGTACAACTGTCGAACGTTTGAATAACAAGTATAGTTGACACAGCCAGTCAAATATGAATCAATTCACTGACAGTATGCATATGATCATTTGGCAAACTCCATTCAAATCTTCAAATTGAGTAAAGATGAAATACAACAGAATAAGAAAATCCTCGTCAGAGATAATAAGCTTCGAGTGAGCGATTTTCCCAGAGTAAACGTGCAACTTTTAAACGTTAGCTCTGAAACACAAATACCACTTGTTGATTTAGGGGGTGTGTTTTGCAAATTATTATGTTTAACTGTATTTTCCCATACGTTCTAGGTTAACGCTACTAGAGACAATTGTGAATCAAAACACAAGTGGGACAAAATCATTGAAGATAACGAACGAAAAATATCTTGTTTTGTGTTACATGTAAATGCTTCCTTGTCACTTAAAAGGGATATCCGAATTGCCATGTGAAATAACGAATACACTCCGAAGATGCGTTAATGATATCAAACTTGATACAATAAAACTAACGCTACATACCCACTTCCTCTACGAAATCAAGTTGCAATTCCATTAAAAACATCATTTGTCAAAGTAATGATATGTTTGCATTCTAAAAGACCTGTTTTATCAGAAATAGGAGATAATACTTATTTATCAGAAAAAGGAGAGAACAATATGGAAAAGGCGTTTCCTTTTAAATATTTTTCCGCTACAATTGCGAACTCGTAATTAAAGTTATGCTGCAATAATACGCGGTGAATACTTGGCACATTTACACATCCTATCAAATAAACAGATTATAAATCAAATCTCAAACAAAAATGCTAAAAGTTTAATACGATCCCGGTTTTTTTTTAAAGAAAATAATGGTAGAGATATTGATCTTGTACATATAGATTGTAAGGTTCTGGCTTGATTGCCGTGCGGAATTTAAAATTACTATGAAAGATACGGAAATGAGGGTCAATATGCCTTCCCTTCAATCAGCTATCACCACGCCCCTTTAAAGGTCCTTGTTCACAGAAGAGAACACTTGAAAGTCAAAATAAAATGTCGTTGAAACAATACTGATTCTTTTTAATATACGAATGAAAGAATATATTGAACGCTTAATTAATTCAGGAAGCATATGTTTATGTCTGTGTACAGTAGATCTCAAAAGTTATGACATGCTTTTTTTTATTAAAATACATGTTAATTCACTGTATACACAACATTAAGATATAAAAACGATCTTGCTTCCAATTAGTATTCTCCACTGCGTTTCATGATCAAGTAAAGTTGTTATGCAGTTTGTAGGGAATTCATTTTTAACTTCCAAATGTATTCAGATCTGTGAACAAGCATATCTAAAAGGTTCATGAAACCGTTGGCCTCATACAAAATTTTCTTATATTGAACAAAAAATGGTCTAATAACATCCTAGAAATGCGAACAGTTTATGATTCGCTACTTTTGACATATCTAGTAAGGAATTTCACCAATAAAGACGAGGTTATTACATGATCAAATCTTTGAAATTATTCAATAAGCTACTTTAATGAGTACAACAAGAAATTTAACATTTCCGTCTCTGAATAAAATGTGGTCTCGATTTCGAAGACTTTCTTAGATTTTATGCTCCCCATGTAATACGAATAGTCACTTCGACAAGATTCATATATTTCTTAGTATCTGAAATAACATTTTTTACTCTCAAATACATTAAAAGATTGTTGAAGAAAATAGAAGAATATAGGCTGATTACAGTTCTACTTTTCAAATATTACTGAAACAAGATAAGCCTCCAGAATGGCTAACACAGAACAGAGCATAAGTTTATTTCATGACTAGAACACTTAGGGTTCATTTTCATTTCTAACACAGAATGTCCGTGTATATGAACACATACCCATGCCCAGATATTTCTATTGAAATAGTTAAAAACATGAGGGAAATTATCCACATGGTTCGATTCATCGATATTTATCGTTAGCTTTACAGAAGTATCCTGAAATGTATTTGATAAAAAAACGCATAGGTCTCGTAAAATATTTAATCTTGCGAAACTCTAAACTCGAGTGATATGTTTTTGCACCACACCTGATGTAAGAAAAAACCCATCAGATCAAAAAGAACGAGTCTTTCAAGGAGCAACGATTATATGATTCTGAAAATAAGATCGGCAATAAAATAAGCCAGACATCTAGGAAATTATTATAAATCTTTTGCGCCGAAATACGAGAAAATTGGAAGAAGTTATATCAAGGTGTTGAATGTTTCCGCCTTCTGGTTTCGTGGCATTTTGGAAAGAATGATGACTCAGGAATATTAAGAATTGTTCAACAATTAGTTGGAGACATCTTGGTGAGCAATTACATGTCTTAACCCATTACCAAACAATAACGACATTTGACCAGTTTGTTGAAGACGACCATTGAAAACATTGTGGGAAAAGGCAGAATTGCTCTTAACGAGCAATTACTCCTTTTTCCCGCAATGTTTTCTGCCCTGTCAGAAGATTATTTTTCCATTTCATCATATTATGTCGTCTGCAGACTCTTTCAATTTGGAACAGTCGAGTATTTGGCGTTTGGTAAGGGTTAATCCGAGTTGTTCTTTTCTGTCCTCATAGAATTCTATGTGATTTTAGAACATATTTTGTCAATATGAAGAAACAAACAGGAGATGAAAATATTTACACATGTACTTCGGATAAGGCCCAGGAAAATGCCAAGCAAACCTGACATAAAATTGCATGTTTTTGCATGCCTAGGTGTTTTTATAAACCCTTGCCGTATCAAACACAGACGGCTTGTTGTTGGTTTGCAAAACACAGCAGATAAAAATGAAAGAATGTCAAATCTCTCATTCAAATGCTTTGTTATCATACGGGGGAAAGGCTTTCCTTTTCAGGAGATAATTATTTTACAAAGTGAATTTGGCGCTTCCCGCTGATCTCATTCCTTGGCAGAGGAAAGGGGCTAATCATATCACAAGTGCAAGAAATATCGGCCTACCTTTCCGTGATGGTATGTTATCCAATTAGAAATCACTGATAAGCCACGCGGCGGCTTTTTTGCTCTTTAACGTCCACTGCATACGAAGATCGTAAGTGTGCGATAACTGATTAAGAGCAAGCGCACTCGACTATTAATCCATCTTTTCACCACTGGAAGGCATGGATGGGGGAGGCCCCTCTATCAGTTCACAAGATCGACCGATTTCTAAACTCGCAAGTCCATTAATTCATGTCCACACGTATCAACCGCTGGTAATTCTTTCCTTTCTTCTTTCGAAACTATCCCCTTGTTCACTGGTAACCTATAATCAGAAGAAGGGTGTGAATGTGAGGATGAGTTAATTTACAAAACGTGGGACAATTTGACTTGCCCGAGTTGAAAACGAGTTACAAAAAGCACATATCATATCTATCATGTAAGGAAGAACCCATTGAAATCACTTTGCCACAGTGGTTTCAAAAGATTATGGAACAACTTTGTCAAAGTAAGCTTTAAAGGGGGAGAAACTTTACTTTAAGTCGTAGTTTGTATTTGAACTGGAATTTAAAATTACTTATCCTCAGTTCAAAAAGATGGCAAGTGGAGACTGTGAATACTTCTCGCATGCTTTTAATTCTTTGGTCTGTTAAGCGTGCCTGCACAGTCAATCTTGACTTGTGCGACAGAAGGCGAATGGTATATTGATAATAGACTGCGAAACACTGTATCTATCACCATACCTTTGGACTTGGTCTATTTTCAACAATGTTTGCATGCTTTCTTTGAATAATAATAATAATTATTTACTCCGTCATATCTCACTTGGAAGGAACCTCTGGAGATCACGTAAGGAATTACTGCGACAAAATGATTAATTTCTTTTGACGAGCAATATATTCCTTTCTCACAACGCTTTCTTTCCAATACCTCGGGAACATTTATTTTAATTGGGGCTTTAATTACAATGTGTATAATGTTGATAGCTGTGTTTTATGCATTTTCATGACATTTCTCTCACGATTTGCAGAATACGATATGAATATTCTTAATAAGTGCGGTGAAATTAGACAAAATTCTTAAATCCATTCTGGAAATGGAGAAACGATGTTTCGTTATACCAGAGACATAGATAACCTATGTCTCTGGTTATATTGTTTCCAAGAACCTTATTTGCTCAAAAGTACATACATGTATACATGAATACTGCAAAAACATAAATAAACCTTAGATTTGTTTGTCTTAAGCATTGTTTTGTACAAGCCTTCTTCTACACTCCTTTAATAGAATAACTTATGTGAGAAAAGCAGATTAGTTCCTCCATTATGTCTCTATAGTTTTAATTCATTGATAACAGGTTGTTGTAATCTTTTGGTGATTACCTTTTTCATCTGTCATGGCTTTTGATTAGAAAAAATTTCAAATCGTATATAAAAGTATTTGACTCTGATAGAGGTATGAAACGAATTGAAATTTTCAAGTATTAAAGCTTAACGATACGAGTATCTAACGGATGCAGAGATTTGTGTACGTACAGTACAAACATTCAATTATATCCAATATTTATCTCCAAATGTCACTACACTTTACACTGTCAATACTATACACTATACTAGATGCCCTGTGTCGTCAAATTACTCCATTTATAAATTAACGATCGTACAATAGAAAAACACATAAAACTATATAAAACGACTTTGTTCATTCATGGAAAATCAACAATTGAATTATTTCCCCATTGAACTTTGAAAAGAGAAAACTAACTCGTTCAGTGTTATTTGAGCAAGCTATCGATTCATACCAGGTAACGCAGGCAAGACCAATAATTCGACGCTTTCAGTCTGCCGACATTTGGTGTGTTTGATTTTGCAGAGTATGGGTTTAACATTGTGTAAACAGTTTTCAGGTTACAGTCCAACTTGTGTTAAGAGGCCAGCTTATGGGACAAAGTAAATTGGCTGTTTAAGACAGGTTTACTACTTATCACAAATTGATGTGCACTACAAATCTAGCAATTGAACATTCTGTAGTGGTTGTTTAAGGCAGGTTGGCTGCTTAAAAGGGTGGTTGCTTAACACAAGTTGAACTGTATATGGGAATACCGTGTCCCAAACCGATGGAGAGCGACCCCTGTTTAACCTTTCTAGTGCTGGAATCGACTTCATGCTTATGCAAACCGGATAGATTTGCGGATGGCCTGTAATCGTACATGTTTACTACTCTGGGTATCTTTCTTCATCAAAATTAGGCAGATATTTAGATTTTGGAAAGCAGACGACACAAACTCCATTTTTAGAAAATTTCCCAGCATTCTAGGGTTAAGGCAAATAGTTATATAGGATGTTGAAAAGCATGTCTTTGTCTTTGTCAGTTGACTTTAAAAATCAAATAACTCCTTGTAAAATATGATCTTTCAGGTTATCGACAGGGAAAATACAATTTAATCAAACGACATGACGGGCTTCCTGTCCGCCTCCAATATACACCAACACGGCTGCACAGCGGTACTTGAAGTGTTTCTGTCTAGGATAAGTCCGAATGATCCATACTCAGATATTTCATTTAACAGTTACAGCTTGGATCGTTCGAGTTAGTCTAGGACGGGAATTTCTTATTTCAAGATTTAAGATTCCTTGTTGACTTAAATTATAAACAAGTCATCAAGTCAGAATATATGTTACCATTTTGAAATAAATGTATCCAATGTGATCATATATCATTATAACGTTTAGCAATACTATATATCCAATGTGAAAGTTTGCATTGTAACCTTATGAACTAATAGGTACTCAATGTGATTGTATACATTACACCATTATGAAAATGATTGACTGTTTGCTTCATATGTCGGGTCTGTCAAAGTAAAAGAAAAGGAAAAAGGGTGTGGCAAAAGAGAAATTTGCTCGCGAACTATTCCAGTCCTTTCGTCTCAGTGTTATAATTTCGCCCCATACATCACAAAGAAATATGTGATGTTTGCCTAATTTATCGTCTTATGTTGCTTTCATTTTGCATTCAATGGGACTAGCCAGTTCATATTGGGCAATTTGGCTTAACACCGTATGACTCGCTCTATGTCCGCTCTGTCCACTAATTAAAAGTTTTAACCGATTCCCTCATTGTAAATTCATAATAGATCAAGTTTCAAAGAAACGTCAGAATAAAAGATGAGACAATATTGGATAAACGTCTCATTGAGTAGTAACCATTTTAACGTGACAATGATTTTTTCTTAAGATGCAATTTGTCTTTTTGGCGCAACGGTTTGCAAAGACATCCGCAGCAGCAATCGGAACTACTCGGGTATTTCCTTGAGCTGAGAAAAATATACCTCGGATGTAAGTGTAGGGTTACAATATTTAAGGTAAATCGTCCCCGGCTAATAACACATTTCTTATGAGCGTTCACCTTAAGTAGTCCAATGTTAATGTAAGTGTAAGGCATACTCTTAGATAATATTTATCGGTAACTCATACATAATAGTGACATCATAATTTGTGACATATATTACTGTTCTTTCGTCAAAATAAATAACTACTTAGATTGCAAAATGAAGAACTATATTGGGAAACGCAAGTACAATGACGTTAGTCTCGAGAGAAACAAAATGGCGGCATCCATATTATCTCAGATGCATTTTCATTGGATAAAGCGCATGCGTTCAGATTGCCGTACCAGTTGCCTCAAAGTAAGGTATTATGAAGGTAAGGGGTTAATTGTCCGTTGATGGCCGGCATATTCTAACACCAACAAACGTTTAAACGACCTATACATACACGCATGTACACCAGGGACTTACTGGACTTGATTAAATCGCCCTATACGTTAATTAATACCACCAAACGGCCGGGTCGGGTTAGAAAGGGCAGTCATCGTTAGAACAAAAACATTGCGTGACGGAGTCAGAAATAAACAGTGTGTGTGGGAAAATAAGTGACGCTGCGAGATTTTCTGTGGTTTGACGAGACTTGTCATTACGAAACAGGATTGTGAAGATTCCAATGAGATCTTTGTTTGTTTAACATTTTACTAAACGCCAAACTTTCGACTGTCCAAAACTGAAAGAGTTTGCAGACGACATTTCAAAATGTGATGAGATTGGATAAGAAAAATTATCTTCTGATAGGGCAGAAAACAATGTGGGAAAAGGACAAATTGCTCGTTACGAACAAGTTCTCCTTTTCCCCACAATGTTTTCCAAAGTCGTCTGCAACAAACTGGTCAAATGTCGCTATTGTTTGGTAAAGGGTTAACTACTGGCGTAACGTAGCGCAACTAGAAGATGTTTGACGGGAATTGGCGTGTTTTTTCATGACGTGGTGGGCCTTTGACGTGACTTGTCGTAAATTGAAGTAAGTTAAAAGGTCTTTCCGATACCATAACAAATGCACGAATCAATATCGACTAGGAACAAAAGTACATGTAGGTCGAAATCTGGACGAGTGGATGTGTTACAGGGAATCAACCGTGTGCTTACACCGTTTCAGTTGGAAGGCCATATGTCTAATCTTTCACCCTTTTCCAAACGCCAAATTTGCGACTTCCCAAATTGAAATAGTTTGCAGACGATATCTCAAATGTGATGAAATTGGAAAATAATTATCTTATAGGGCAGAAAACATTGTGGTAAAAGGAGAAATTGCTCGTTAAGAGCAATTTCTCCTTTACACAAAATGTTTGATAGAGTCGTCTGCAACAAAGTAGTAAAATGTCGTTATTTTTTGGTAATGAGTTAATTACATGCATCATAATGCCTGCATGGGTACGTTTTAAAATATTTGATTCATTTTTATTTCGAATAAATGCTGATCTGGTGCTTTTTCGTATACACCAACAACTGAAGCTACACAAGATGTTTATACATTCGCTTGGATGAAAGATGTTTATATCAATTTAAACATTTTAAAAGTTTTATTTCGGCGCCATTATATTTTCCTAGATACCCATATTCCTTTAAGTTGAACATTTTTAGACCTATAATTGGTTTTAAGGCACTCTGAACCCCACTTTCTTATATTGGATTTTACCGGCATTACTTTTTCTGCATTTTAATTGATTGGTTTAAATTTTCCTTATGGCACGAATGTAAACAACTTAATTAACATAGAGAACCGTAATGACTCTATTGTTCATTCCATTTCAATCAGTTTTATCCATGCATAGACGAGATAAATAATCAGTTGGAACGTCAAGTTTAGTTAACCCTTAGAAGGCTGGGTAATTTTCTAAAGATGAATTTCTGTGTCGTCTGCTTTTCAAAACCTTCAGTATCTGCTTAATTTTGATGAGGAAAGTTCCTATTCTAACTTACTCATACGCATGACTTTGCATTTCTGTAGAAGAAAAAAGTATTTGTCAATATTGATGTCTCTTTTATCATATCTTAAGAAACTACAGAATATGAGTCAGAGGTAAAAAAACTAAGAACAATGATGTAAGTCGGATAAGCCTAGGCGTTTGCAATACTAAATATCCAAAATACATGAATACAGATTATCTCTCAAAGTCGAGAACTATTTTGAAAATCACATTTAAGGTCACATTTAACGTCGGCAGTATTCCCCTTTTGTAGACATTGATATTCGATAAACAAAGATGGAAATGAAACGTATAATGAAATTCAACATGGAAAGCTTCTTACTGCAAAAGCACGTATTTATTCCCGTTAACCTTTGCCTCCGAATAAACGTTTATTAACGCAACTTCATGAAAATTGCTCAAGACTGCACTGTAATAAGATCAGACTTTTTAGTATGTTTGTAACTTCACAAAATCTTACATTATAATATATTTTCTTGGTACATTCCAATTAAGCTGATTGAAAGTCCCAGCAGAGGACCATGGTTATAAACATTGTCAAATTATCCCCACAAGAAGGTTACACTTACCTATTTCAGTCTTTTGAAATTTATTAAATTCCACTTATAAGTTTTATCCGAAGTATATTTCCCACAAACGCATTCGTTTACAAACAAACGCACAAGACCAAACCACGCGGTCTGCCAAGCGACTGAATCTATTAACCATTTGCGTCTTAAACAAACGCACACACGACTTAGAGTACAACGTTAATGAACTCTTAATTGAAAAGGAAAACACGATCAATTCCTACAAGGTAAACAATATCGCTTAATACACGTACTCACTAGTTCCTATTAGAAAGAAAGTCCAAAAGAACGTTTCAGAGAAGTAATTTTACTCGTTTTCTTTTCCTAGTAATTTCTTTTTCGCGCCGAGCTCGCTCTACCATTGAATGGGTTCCCTAACGCGATTAGTTGAGGTCTGAGCGGAGGTTTTTATGAGCGACGCAGTGGGATATCGGCGAGCTTAGCACCATCTGCCGCTGAAACTGCCTACATCGGGCCCCGATATATACGAGAAACGAGAAACTCCCTTCCCGACGAGTCTCACTGATGAACCAATGAACCAATACTGTTAGGTGTGCTTGTTTCGTTTTGTTTTGATTTGATTTATTGGGTTTTTAAATCGCTTAAACAGTATTAAGGTTATATTGTGATTTCCAGATTATACCCGATAAACAAAGGGAATATGAAGTCAGAGAATATGTTCATCGTTAGCGATGAAAGAAGGATAAGCCTTCCTTACGATAAAGGGAAATAAGGAAAGATAAAGGAAAAAACAGTAACATGAAGGAGAGTAAGAAGACAAGACGAAGAAGTAGAATGGGGGAAGGGGCTCGATAATGAGAAAAAGAAAAAGGAGAAGAAGAAGAAGAAGAAGAAGAAGTAGAAAAAGAAGAAGAAGAGGAGGAAGGAGGAGGCTGAAGAGGAGAAAGAGAAAGATGATGAGGGAGATGGGGAGGAGGAGGCTGAAGAAAAAGAGGATGAGAAGGAAGAGGAGAAAGAGAGGAGGAGGATGATGATGAATAGGAGGAAGAGGAGAAAGTGGAAGGAGGAGGAGGAAGAGGACGAAGAGGAGGAGGATGAGTAAGAGGTTGAGGAGTAAGGGGAAGAGGAAGAGGAGGATGAGGATGAATAGGAGGAAGAGGAGAAAGATGAGGAGGAAGAGGTTGAGGAGAAAGGGGAGGAGGATGAAGAGGAGGAGGAGTAAGAGGTGGAGAAGAAAAAGGAGGAGGAGTTACGGGAGGACGAGGAACTAGCCTTATCTTAAAACGGGCTTTGTAAGTAAACTGGGTCCCCTTGTTGACTGGATGACAAACATTTAAATGACCAATTTACATATTGGGATCTTTTTTTTTTTAATTAATTTTGGAATTTACGTTTAATACCGCTTTCAAAATATACCCATATTGTCAATAAGTTTCAACGACTACATGCAAATCGTAAAGAATGACTTCTCTCGCATCTTACATTTAACTGGTTTTCCAGTCACATGATATTCCTATGATTCAACGTACCATGGAAGGAGGCAATTACTCCTATTGTCTCTGGCAAGACCTAACGCGAATATCGAGCAGGCATTGAGCCGGCAGCCTTTTGAGTTCGAGTAGGTCAATTCTATCTTTGTACAATCGCGGTGGTCAGAAGTTATACCACCGGAAGTCATGTGTTATAACAGGACAGCGTGCCAAACCTTTTATTTACACAGTTTGGTACAGAGCTGAGCACTTTCGCCAATTTGAACACATCGGGTTAATCCAATGAAAACACCTCTGAAATAATGGGTAAGCCGCCATATTGTTTCTCGTGAGACTTACGTCATTGTACTTTCGTTTCTAAATATAGATCTTAAATGTGAAATCTATATGGTTATTTATTTCAATCAAGGAAACAGTTATATATATTGCAACATTTATTTTCACGTTGACGCATAAGTTACCAATGAAACATGATTTAAAATGGTGTTCAACAC
Organism: Cerastoderma edule; assembly: GCA_947846245.1. Lineage (NCBI taxonomy): Eukaryota > Metazoa > Mollusca > Bivalvia > Cardiida > Cardiidae > Cerastoderma > Cerastoderma edule. The sequence goes on from OX401415.1 coordinate 10,213,012, forward strand.
TTCCATATACATTGAACTACTTAACGTGGACGCTTACAGGAAATGTGTTATACGCCGGGGACGATTTTCCCGAAGAATTGTTACCCTACATTTTTATCCGAGGTGTTTTCACACCTCACGGAAACACCTGAGTAGTTCTGATTGTGGTCGGAACTAATACCACCGGAAGTCACGTGTTATAACAGGACAGCATGCCAAACGTTTACTAACACAGTTTGGTCAAGAATTGAGCCATTTCGCTCTACAAAGGATAATACGTTCATTCCAAGTACATTGTATCTGTTGACGTTAACCATTTACGAAATGGAAAGTAATGAAAAAAACATTGAAGAAATCAATGTGACATAAGTAGAAATTGCTCGTCCCGAGAAATTTCGCCTTATGTCACTTTGATTTCTTAAGTCTTCTTTTACATAGCAGCGAAGGATTAAGCGCCTGGGGTATAATGGTCAAATCAAGGAGATATGGTATTTAGGCAGGTCAGGCCACTTGTGCACGTCGATTAGCTGTTATTGAAGATGGTCAATTACTAGCTATTCGTTGTTGGCCGTGAACTGGATGGTCAAAAAGGAGTCCTTGTTTCTGCTCCCAAATGAAACGCATTACAGCCTAGACTTGCAGCAGTAAAATACCGACTTTTTAGTATATATTATGATGTACTCGCATTTATGATACAATACAGCCCAACTAGTGTTAAGCAACCATCCTTTTAAACAGCCAAACTGCCTTAAACAACCGCTACAGAAAGTCCCATTGTTGGATTTAAAGTGTACATCCATTTGTGTTAAGCAGCTAACCTTTGTTAAATAGCCAATTTTCTCAGCCCCATAGGCTGGCCTCTAACACAAGTTTGGCTGTATAAATTGGTTTTAATTCATTTTGTCATATGGTTTAACAGCGATCAGTGATGGTTTAGAAATACTATGGCGCCTATATGGTCTCAATCACTACACATTTTCTGTTCCTGAATTACATTCTGTGCTTAATCGCCGACTTTTCCTTATTGTTTAGTTTCATAAAGGCATTTACATCGTCTTGACAAATACATATCATGTTTCTGAATTTTGTTTTGTTCTTAAGCACCGTGTTCCGTTAAAGTTAAGTTATATTGTGGTATTTACATGGTATAAAACAAAACAAATTTTTTTTTTCTTGAATTTCGATTTTGTGCTATATCATCGTTTTTCATTATTATCTAGTTATTTCTTGGTATTTATATGATCTAAAGCAATATGCATTTTTATTTACTGAAATTTGATTTGTGGATTAATACCCTTATCAGTAGTCGCTTAATGATATGGTGGTTTTCACACAGTCTTAACCTACTCATCCTTTGTTTTAACTAGAAATAGTTTCTCTGTAACATTGCTCAATATAAACCAATAATACTACTTGACACATTTGTTTTCACCTTCTGTATGCAAAAGCCATCGTACGTAGTTTAAATTGTTGTACCCAAATCATCAAGTTATAATGAGCAATACCTGAGATAGGTCGTATCTTTATATGTCGATTCTCTTCTAAAAAGCAAGGACAAATGAGGGTTAAACAGATTTGGGAAAATTTGAAATTTAATGATACATTTAAGACTGCGCAACATGTGTACCGTTATTTAATTTGCACTGAAGAATAGTCATTGCAAATTTAGAATGGTTTTTAGTCCTTTAAACTATATATACAGTGAATTTACATTTTATTTAATCCAAAAGCTCGACATCGCTTTTGAGGTCTACAACATACACTATGTACATACTTGGAAAAATGGAGAAATTGACTTTTCCTGATTTACTTTTGCCTTCAATAGGTAATTTTGATTATGTATCAAACCACTTTACGAAAACTACATTGTTTCAACTTCATTTTATTTTGACTTTCAAATTTTCTCATCTGTGAACAAACACTTTCAAATGATAGATTTGTTATTGAATCGCGACTTGCTTCGATTTGAAGAATCAGAAACGCGAAAAACTTTTACACAGATGTTCTGCCAAACATATTTTAATGTCTCAACATAAACAATAAGGCACTAACACTAAATTTGAATTGGAATAGATTGAAATACACTCATTTAGTAAGTTAAATGATCCAAGTCCGTGATTTATTATCAGACAGTATAAGCCCGTTATCCCCAAACTCGGCTAATTTGGCATGGCGATGATAATGGGCTATTTTAGCAGCTTCGATACAAGGTGCTATGAAGCCGTCCCTTTGCACTCTAAAACATGCCCTCGGCGCTCATTTAACTAAGTGGAAAACATACAAATTGATTGCCCATGAGCAATGGGGTCTATACAGAAATAGCGTATTATTGCCTTGTTTATCCACATTCTAAGATTCTTCTAAGAGAATAAAATTGGCAGATCGATAACGTTTAAAGTGATTTACCCTCTGGGTAAATGGTCCAGCTTCAAATCCGGCCGTCAAATTGACTACAGTCCAAATGTTGCACAGCGCAAACATGCTTGTGCATTGATGGTATTGATGTTCATAGGTCAAGGTTAAGTAAATTATTTTTTGGTGTTTTGGCTATTATGTTGTAAGCACCATAGTTGAGCTTGTATAATACAGGATGTGGCTTTACATTTGGCAAGATTGCGTCAACGTACAACATCGACAAATAAAGTGGCCGTTTGGCGACCTTCGTATATGGCAACAGATAAAAAACGCGCGGCAAATTTAATTATAGTTTCTATCTCGATTTTCATTGACATCACAAACGCTTGACATCATCGCGGAAGTCAAACCCTGAATAGACTCGTCTTTCCACGCTGAATATAAAGTAATCGTCGATTGAATTTCGTTTACCGTAGACGTGACACGATTTTGAATTAACCCTCACTGCTGGAACCGAATTCATGCTTATGCAAACAGTTTAGATCCAGGCCAACCGCCAAATAAATTGGCGGCTGGCCTATGATCTAACCTGTTTGCTACTCTGAGTATCTTTCCTCATTTAAATCGAGCAGATGTTTAAGGTTTCTGAAATCAGACGACACAAAACATATACATTTAGAAAATTACTCCCAGCATTCTAAGGTTGGAATGTAGGTTTTAACGTATAACTTTAACCTAACCATGAATACGATATTCCCAATCAGCCTGTACCTTCCTCAGGCGAGAACGAACATCGCCTAAACTCTTATAAGTGTATTCTGATACAGAATACGCTATTGTGCATTTCGGGGGCATACACTGTCATTTCCAGACCTAATATCTCATTTAGCTTGTATCGAAGATTTTTAAAGCAAAACCGTTACAGTTCGAAGTGTTTAGATAGGGTTAACCCTTAGAAGTCTTCCAAAAATATATTTGTGTGTGTGTCGTCTGCTTTTCAAGACCTAAAATATCTGCTTAATTTTGATGGGAAAAGGTACTTAGAGAAGCAAACAGGTAAGATCACAGGCCAGTCGCCAATTTACTTGATACGGGTTAAATCATAGGCCAGTAGCCAATTTGCTTGGCGGCTTGCCTGGATCTTTCATGTTCGCATTTATCTTTCTAAGCATGAAGCCGGTTCCAGCACTATATCTAATGGTTAATGAAGTTATAAAGTACCAGGGCACTGTGAGTATACAACTTCGTCAAGATACCATTGGCGCTCTTTCGCAATAGTTATACAGTATCGTCCTCGATATGCAGCGCAAACTGAACAGTCTGACCGAATGACAATACTCTGTCGAAATTTCAAAAAGTAACTGCGTTCGTCCAAATCTATGTCTGTCATTATTTTCATTGTTTTATATGTTAACGTAGTGTATACACTGGACAACGCGTTGGACAACGCACAAAGACCAAGGTGAAGCATAGTGAAACTAGCAGGTCTTGGTTTCAGTGGGGAGACATCATTTTGACGTCGCCTTTCATACGTGGGTAATTTTGAGATTGAAATTCGGTTTAATTGGATTTCAATTTGTACGATGAAATGCGTGACTGACGCTCAACCACATAAAACCCATGTCTACTGATATACGTCGTGACGTGTGAAAACGGGGTGATAAACGTTTTTCATTCTTTGGGAATTGCTCGACTAGTCGGAATTGAAAGCAGACGAGCGTTGTTTAGTTTTGAAAAGTCTGTTTAGATTAAACTGATTTATTTAACACCAACTGCGACAGAAGGTTGAAGCTTATCAAAGCGGTTTTTACATCGTCTGGCGGGAATTTAGCCCAGGACCCTCGGTACAATAACTGTATTTGTCACAAACCATTGAAATTACTCGTCAACGCTCTTCTTTCGTTTTAATTGTTATTTGAATTTTAGCTATATATACATTTCGAACCACTTGTGATTTACGGAGAAGGTTAATTATTTCTAGGCTTTGATATCTTTTATTCGAATAACGTCTTGCCGGTTATTTGAAGATAAGTCACTGCTAGATAAAGATTTTCAAGATAGTGCTAACACTATGATACTTACATATTTCTTTAGTATGATATTCGAGACAAATGAAATAGTTTTACGTCTGTAAAGCACCCTGTCTTTGACGAGAAATCGGATAAATCTTGGTTTGGATATATGGATTGCTGCGACATAACTAATGTATTGTTGATAACGTGTTGACCCTTAGAAAGCTGGGTAACTTTCTGGAAACAATTTTGTTGGGGAAAGATACTTGGGGTAGCAAACAGGTTATATCACAGGCCAGCCTCCAATTTAACTAGCGGCTGGCCTGAATCAAACCTGTTTGCAAAAGCATGAAGTAAGTTCCAGCACCGTACGGGTTAGGGCACGCCAAAGACATAGACAACGGTATTCATGTGACTGTCGTGATATTATTTCGTTTTAGAGTGCACGAGCTTCATAAGTTAATATCAGACTTGACTAGGCTATAGACATCGCTTTGCATGGAGCGCCTTGTATGTAAATGTAGCCAATAAAACCCCGAAAATAATGACAATGGTCGACATTTCAGATTTATTTCAAATTTCAAAATACCAAATTATTTCTCTGGTCTTTTACGATTTTAGTCGTAAAAAGTTTCGTACGGAGTATTCATTACATGTATATTACGTAAACCTATCGTTTGCAATAAAACATTCGTATATTTCTTCTAGCATAATTCAAATGTCAAAAGTTAATGTCGGGGATCTTTTCTCTGGTTGTTCGATTCCTTGGTATTTTGGGTAATTCGGAGAATAACACGACCGAAAACAGATATAAGACAACAAAGGGTTATTGGTGATTAGGATTACGGGGTCGCTGCATTATAACTGAACGTCCGTTAAAACGGAGTTTTTGTCGGAGTGATAGAGACATATAAACCAACATGCTAAACTGATTCCGAATTGTCTATGGCTATATTCAATGATCTTAGTCATAGTCAAATATGTTGAATGTATTGCAAGTGATAAGTAGACATAAACATAGACATAGACATAGACATAGACATAGACATAGACATAGACATAGATATAGACATAGACATAGACATAGACATAGACATAGACATAGACATAGATATAAACATAGACATAGACATAGACATAGACATAGACATAGACATAGACATAGACATAGACATATACATAGACATAGACATAGACATAGACATAGACATAGACATAGACATAGACATAGACATAGACATAGACATAGACATAGACATAGACATAGACATAGATATAGACATAGACATAGACAAAGACATAGACATAGACATAGACATAGACATAGACATAGACATAGATATAGACATAGACATAGACATGTTTATTCAAGTACAGAGGCCATAGGCCCATAGTACAACATACAGTAACATAATATACATACACAAGAGTGACAATCCACAAACAAATACATTACAATAGTTCTTCAATTAGATTTTGTCTAAGTTCAAAGGCTTTTACAAGATATGTTGATACTTTGAATATACTTGATTTATTATTACATTCCAAAATAGAATAAAAGGTTTGCTGATTTACGTTTCTAAGCCATGACTTTTCAAATTACATATTGCGCAGCAGTTGGTTACTTTTGCATTCTAAGCTATAGCTATAAGTATAGCTATGTATGTTTGTTTAATTCAAAATAGACTGACTTCATCTCTTGAATCATACGTGAATTCTAAACGTGAACAGTTTGGGAAAAACGACCATAAGTAAAAACATGATCTGCATTTCTTTAACTGTCATATATTAAGAAGACGTAGACAACTGTGTCAAACAGAGGAATTTGCTCGTCCAGAGTATCTCAAATCAACTCTTTGGAAATGATTTCCTTACATATGATGAAAATATAGGGGTGTTAACAAATATATAAAAGGAAGCAAACGGTTTGATTGATGGCTTGTCATTTCTGGTCCATTCGTCTACAGCTCCATCCACTCTATCTCTCTCTCCCTATTCTATCCATATCTGTACATAACTCTAACTCTACTCGTCCCCCTCTCTTTATCGGTGAATTTACGATTATGTGCTACATATTTGTTGTATTGTAGTGCGTGTCATGCTATCATGTTATTCAAGAGAGGGACTCAATAAGCTTATAGCTTTCATCCGAATCCAATTGTAAAAATATATTTTACAATAAAATATGTTTTAACTAACTCATCGAAGTGTTTCTAAAAAGTGTCCCTTAATGTTAATGCCAAAAAATGCGTTTATACGGGGAAAATGATAAATACGCATTACAAATAGTGTAATAAGGTCAGTTGCAGATCTGGAATAGCTTAAGCTTAATAACTTAATAACCATTTATAGGTCATGTATTACTGCAATGTTTGTCAGTCTCAATCATCTGAATTCAAGACACCATATCTTATAAGTACAGGCATTCACAGCTATCTAACTTTTTACCACCCGCAAATGACATATTGTTACTTGAAGCGAACGACTTTAATAAAGCTTTGTAAACATGTGAAAAAATCTTTCAGTTCTGAAGTTGTGCTATGTGAGAAGATTGAAAAACCAGTGTGGCAATAGGAGACAATTCTTGTGACAAGCTCCTTTTGCCACAATACTCTTTGAAAATGGCCTGTCTCAAGATGCAAAATTGTGGCGTTAGGTGGTAATGTGTTAAGTTTTTCCCATTTCTAACCGATCGTTGAGAAATTCTACCTTTCGTCAAAAATGGTTCCAACCCAATGTCTCAAAGTAGATTCATTCATTGTGATATTTTAACATTTATAGTGCTGGAACCGACTTCATGCCTATGCAAACAGGTTAAATCACAAGCAAAGTAGCGGCTGGCCTGTGACCTAACCTTTTTGCTACCCTAAGCATATCAACAATATTATTTTCAGAAAACTATCCGGCATTCTTAGGGTTAAATGCTGTTTCTTTGCCGTCCGTCGGTGCTCCAATTTGTAGAAGTCATATACTCCTATATGGAGAAATAGAAAACCAGCTCAGATAGACTGCAATAAATGGTTTATAACGAACAACGCTTTGATCTGCCAATACAAATCCAAAAACCCATTGAAAAGAGGAGTATTCCTTAGCAACCCAATTATTAGATTATGTGTCATCTAGATTATTGAGCGACTTATAAGACTTTCTGAAATCGTTTTTCATCATGCGGAAAAGTATCAATTAGAATAAATTGGTTGTGGTTGACCGTCGTATTAAAGGTCCATGTTCACAGATGTGAGCAAATTCAAAAGTTTCAATATTTTCCGTCAAAACTGCACAACAGCTGTACTGTTATATGATACGACCTGAGTGATATTTATCGATAGAATAAATACATCGTGTTTGATATATTCTATAAAGTGCGTATACAATGGATTATCATGATTTTAATTCCAAAGTGTGACATCGCTTTAAAGCGCTACTGCATAAAAGCAGTACATACTTAGCTAAATTGACGATTTCTGAAATAATTATTCTTTCAATGATTACATTTGATTTATCAAACATCAATACAATAACTGTATTGCTTCAAAGAGTTTCTATTTTGACTTTCAAATTCTGTTTTCTGTGAATAAGGACCTTAAATACAAAACAGCAAATTAGCAGTGTTCCCTTGACCTGCATTCAAGGCGTTCCCTTTGTATTCGAAACTGTCATCTGCGTCTAAATGCTTGTCCTATTACGTATTGTGTCATTTGGGGCCTCTATAATTGTATTTATGCTCGACTATGGTGCTTAAAACTAAAATAAAAAAAAAACACTCTCAGAGGGTTGCTCGTTTTATTCAGGAGCCAAGTATAACGACATTTCCTGGATTTTCTTGTTCTATGCACGGATTTGAAGAGCCTTTGCCAAAGGACACTTCCATGAGATCAGTAACTCACCATTACGATGTTAAAGGAACACGTTTATGAGGCTATAATACCTGCTATCTGAACCTTTGAATAGGGGAAAAACATAATTTGTTGACGCCTGTTTTATCGGACTTTGTATGGCATTAACATTTTTAAACGCAACATTGGTTATATTTTAGCACCTAAATTGAATATTTTTAAACAGAGCATGCACAAACTGCAGAACCTTCTTTATACAATATGCTAGTCATTCAGGAAACTGCTTCTGAAGCATTTTGAATGACTGGTGTCTGCAATAAGCCGTTAGAAGTTTTATACAACTCAACCACGTGTCCAGTTACTATGGTCCTTCATACAGGATTGAACGTACACTGCGATACTTTAATAGACATGCATAAGAAAAGACCTCCTACCTAACTGCCTTTAATGAATTATCGAACAGGCAGAACCTTCGGAGCTCCGTGCATCAGTCGGGATAATACGTCTTATGAAGAAGGCCTGTAGCATATTGCGTCTACAGATGGTGTCATTTTGTACAACCCTTACTTAATCATGCCTCACTTTGTCACATCTACTGCATAGCATTTAAGACATAATATTGCCAAAATGATGATATCTTCATTCTGTCAGAGTTCATACTTGATATCTTAAAAGAAATGTCTTTGAAATTTACCATTCCCGTCTTTTACTTTTTACAAGTAACAAATTCCCATAAAGGGCATGTGTGAATAGAAGCGACGAAGTGACATGTAGGCACGCAATTACTGAATAATTCAGTGAACAGTCCTTTAGCGGCTACAAATGGCATTATTATGTATCAGTATAGTTTCCTAAATAAAGCGTACCAGGTACAACGTGATCCCCCGGAATATATCTGAATAATGAAGTCAAACAAACAATTTTATTTAACGAATTGTCTATCAATAGCATAACTTACTTGATTACAATTGCTTAACCCATTATCAAACAATAACGACATTTGACCAGATTCATGCAGATGACTTTGGAAAACATTGTGTAAAAAGTAGAAATTGCTCGTTTAATACAGTTTCTCCATTTCCCAAAATGGTTTCTGCCCTATGAGAAGTTTATTTTTCAGTTTAATATCATTTTGAAATGTCATCTGCAAACATCGAAAAGTTGGCCTTTGGTAAAGGGATAAACGAAGATAGATGGCAATCAAACAGAATTATCCTATGTGTTTTATGTGTGTACCTATATGTCATGAAAACACTACATACTGAATGGTTTGACCAATCAAGTCGGGTGAAGGGTCTGCAATCCTTGAGACTTTTGATGACACTGAATAGTTTCTTTCTGAAAAGGTTATTCATATTCATGTTAATAATCGTCTTAGGTCTCCACAACGTCTTCCTTGTAGGAATTAAAAACATCAACTTCGTTATATTGCACAGGGATTAGCTAGCTAATCGGAGCAATCATTCGCCCATTACTCTTAATCAGCATTAATCCGTTTTTATTGCGTGTATCGAACCTTACCCAAGATATAAACGTTTATGGACCAGTAATAGAAGGGATACAGATGATCATAACAGTGCAACGATTAAAGAACACTCAAATATGTGGTAGTGTCCGGTTGTTCATAGTGAGCAGTATAGTTCAAATGTAATAACCAATCATCACATGCATCTGATTGATAATGGTCATCGTCAAATCTTATTCGATTCCATCAGATTATGACCAAGCCATTCTACATCTACGGATAGCATGTTGATTCTACAAACACGCAAACCATTGAAACTATGTCAAACACAGCCGCCATGTGTTTGGTATCCGACGAGTTGGTGGAATATTCACCCCGAGGGTTGATGGAAGCATCTGTTTAAGGGAATGATGGAGAGTTAGGTTTTCTTTATTAACCCATTACCAAACAATAACGACATTTGACCAGTTCAATGCATACGGCTCTGGAAAACATTGTGGAAAAGGAGAAATTGCTCTTAACGAGCAATTTCTCCTTTTCCCACAATGTTTTCTGTCCTGTCAGATGATTATTTTTCAATTTCGTCATATTTTGAAAAGTGCTCAGCAAACTCTTTCAATTTGGGTCAGTCAAAAATTTGGCGTTTAGTAAAAGGTTAAAACTGAAGACGCTTTCAACTTAGTTTTAGCTATGTCTATCAGAACACACATGCTCAACAGTTACACATCTCTATAATAAATCATGGTGATTCCCCGGGGGGGGGGGGACTAGTGTGCCTAATTCCCACCAGTTTGTATGAATGATTACTTCAGACACCTTGTGATAAGCAAGTAAGTAGCATCAACATATATAACTTGTCATATGATATTTATTGTAACAGGTTTTTAGAAA